>OW679198.1:12929915-13129626 GCA_940337035.1 Agriotes lineatus | reverse complement strand
CTGCCTTGATCTTTTTGCCATAGTCTGTGAGAGCCTTGTGATAGTTCTCCCAGTTATTTGTGGCTTTAGACCTGTTAAACAGACGTCTGACTTCTTGTCTGGTCTTTTCTAGGTCTTTATTCCACCAATTTGTGTGTTTTTTTGCTCTTTGCTGACTTGGGTCTATTAGAGGACAGCTACTCTGAAAGGAGTCAATCATGGCCTCTTTTAACCGGTCAGCATTTGAGTCTAAAACTACTTTATTGGGAGATCTGAACTTGAGGTGTTCTATCTTCTCTTGTAGTTTTTGTTTATATAGGTCCCAGTCTGTCTTTCTTGGGTTGTAGTAAACTCTTTGGCTTACTTCCCGTTGAGACAGTTCAAAGGTTATATAATTGTGGTCAGAGAGTGATGGTTCGTCTGAAACTTGCCATTTATTCACTGATTGACTAATTCTCATAGTGGTTATGGTAATATCTATAACTTCATGTCTATTAGTGTTGTAAAAGGTTGGAGTGTTACCTTTATTGACTACTACTAGATTGTTAGTTAAGATAAATTCTAAAAGTGACTCACCTCTTATGTTGCAGTTGGTGCTGCCCCAAATGGTGTGGTGAGAATTTGCGTCGCAGCCTAGGATGAGGTCTAGATCGTCTTGGAAAGCAGATGATACTAGGTTCTCTAGTTCCTCGCTAGGCGGTGGGTCCCTGGAATCGGATGGAAGGTAGACGGAGCTTATAATGGCTTGGTCACAACCTTCATCGTTATTCCATTTTATTTTAATTGTGGTTATGTCTCTAGAACAGAATTCCATTAGTGGTAAACAGTCTAGATTATTTCTTATAAGTATGCATGTTCTAGGACTTGCATGATTATAAATAAGCTTACCTTTAGCACCACCTAATCCACGGACTTGTCCCTTAACTATCCATGGTTCTTGGATCAGTGCTAAATCGATGTCATCTGCTAGCAGCTTTCTGCTTAGATTTGCAGTGGCTGCTTTGCAGTGGTGGAGGTTAATTTGTACTACTTTCAGGTGCTTCTTTCCTATCCTTGGAGCGGATAAGGAAAGTGACCTTATTGAGGCCTAGGTGCGCTACGCAGTTGATGGATGTTAGTGCTTGTTTTGCCCTGTCATCTATCATTGCTGCAAACGTTCTCCCGCCATCTTCTAGTGGAGTGACGTTGAGTATTCTCCAGGTATCGGTCTGGAGGTCTGCCTTCCGTTTGTTCTGCTTTCCGATCAAACGGAGAATAACCTCGGGTTTCTGTTTGTCGTACCACTTGGGGACGTTGAACACTACCCGGACGGAATTAATAACTTTTGCCCGCTCTTTTACCTCCAGCTTGGCATTGGTCCACGGGTGCAGCTTAGGTACTTGCTCACTTAACCAGTGTTTGGTGAGTTCGTCCTTGCACGCAACCACGTATGTACCAGCTTCGAGATAGTGGCTGGTAAAGAGAGGTGTGTTCTCTTCTTCTTCCATCTGGAAGATGAGATCTATCAGACTGTCTCTGACTAGGTCACCTTGTTCCTTTGTCAGTTTGACGTCTGGATATGCAGCAGGGTAGATGGCCATCTTCACCGTAGTGGCTGCCTCAGCGAAATCAAGCTTGCTGGTGCCTGCCTTTGGTGAGGTCGGCTTGTCTACTTTCTGCCTGGGCCTTTTTTTGGCGTTTACCGGGGAGGGAGTGGCTTCGTCAGAGCGTTGCCTCTTTTGTCCCTGGTTGGTTGCAGTTTCTTCCGATTTCGAAGCTGGGTCTGCTGCCCTCTTCTCCATCTTCTGCTTTCTTTTATAGTTTGGGTCGTACTTAATGCCCTTGGCTTCGCAGGCTCGCTTGGCGCGTTCTCTGCGTTCCTTGGCTGTAAGTTGGACCTTTTTGAGGGACACTTTGCCTAGTTGATCGGCTATGTCCGCTCCGGTTGCGGCCTTTTTCTGCTCGGAAGACTGTCCTTGACTGGAAGTCTGGACTGTCAACTCTGCAGTAGAGGCACACTGTTCCATTTTTGTCTCGGTCACCGAAGTCTGAGCATCAGTGATCGGAAGCGGTGATGACTCCATCAGTGTGTCGTCTTCACCCTGTGAAAAAGCAGTTGTTAAATCCATACAAGTGAGTATTTAATTCAACTGTAAGAGGTTTGGCTAAATACTTCTGGAGGGCGCCTGGTATCCAGAAGGCTCCGTTCATGACGCATATTATAAGCCCCTGCGCCTACACCTGCTGGTGCTCTGCTTTGCACGGGTCGCATAACACATTCGAAAAGGGGATTTTGGAACCAGAAAGGCTGATCTTCTAGACAGCCATGCATCTCTTGAGCCTGGTCCCCCGCCGTGAGATTTAGGATTTTTATTGAGGTTTTCTCCTCTTGGTCCGGGCAGTAAAGCCAAGACCCCCAGCACAGATATCTCCCGTAATACATGCCTACAGCAGAGATATCCATGTATGGTATAACGGCAATGACGTAACGAGAGGTTCGTCTTTGCCGGCATCGTTATCCCAAGTGCAGACCCTTAGCCACGACACGACAACTGGGCTTGGGGGATGTTTATCGACTTCCCAGTCTAGATCCGCGGGGTTCAGTCTCAACGGGGCCACCACGAGAAGGATGCAATCGCTAGGATCGCATATCACTGATCGTTGCCAGTGATACCCTGCGGTCTTCCTTGTTGTCAGGCGGGAGGTGCAAGACCTGAACAACTTGGCTGCGCTGCCTCGACATGAATCTTCACAGCGTTTATAGCCGTTCAGTTCAGCTGGCAATGCTCGACCCCGACGCATTATATAATAACATGCTCAAAAATGTTTTATGGACTGCCTCTTGTAGAATGTAGACGACTCGCGTATGAAATGGCAGTACATAATAATGTTACCATTCCGGAAAACTGGAAAACTGCGGAGATGGCTGGTGAAACATGGATGCGTCTTTTCATGAAAAGACATAGCTCTAAGTTATCTCTAAGAACACCTGAAGGGTGTAGTTTAGCTCGTGCAACAGCTTTTAACAAGCCAAATGTCGAAAAGTTTTTTCATAAGCTAGAGGAATGTTACATTCGTAGTCCTCAATTTGCAGATGGCACACGGTTATTTAATTTGGATGAAACTGCTACTATGACTAACCAGAAACTTCATTCGAAAGTTGTCGCTGAGAGAGGGACGAAACAAGTGAGCAAAGTGACCAGTGGCGAAAAAGGGACATTAGTTACTACCTGTATGATAGTTAGTGCAGCAGGAAACTGGATACCACCTGCAATGGTTTTTCCAAGGGTGAAATTCGTGAACAGAATGGTGCGTGGCGCTACCCCTGGGACATTGGGATTGGCAAGTAAGAGCGGGTGGATGAACAGTAATCTATTTCTAAAAGTGATGGAGCACTTTATAAAACATAGCGGATCTTCTAAAGACAACCCATCGCTACTCCTGTACGACAACCATGAAAGTCACGTTTCTATAGAAGTTTTGAACCTAGCAAAAACAAATGGCGTAACAATATTGACATTTCCGCCTCATTCAACACACAAACTTCAGCCTCTTGATGTTGGTGTCTTTGGACCGTTTCAAAAGTATTATGATTCATTTGTTGATAGTTGGATGATGCATCATCCAGGTGAAAGGTTTTCTATTTATGAAGTAGCCGAATGTGTCGGGAAAGCACATGACAAGGCAATGGTGCCAGAAACAATTACAAGTGCATTTCGAGCTACAGGCATACTACCGTTTAATAAACATATCTTTAAGGAAAGCGACTTTATATGCAGTTCAGTGACTGATAAAACAGCACCCATAGAAACTGGGTTACCCAATGAAGTTCAAGCATTTAATGTTTCAGCTGAACCTGGAACATCTTATAATTTAAACGAAAGATTTAGTCAATCCAGTGGAACGCGAACTCCATCACCGACAAATACTAAACGGCAGTCTGAGCTGGTAAACTCAACATTTATTTCACCTATCGAATTTAGAGGATATCCAAAATCCAAGGCGCGAACAGGAATCAGAAAACCAAGAAAAAAAGGAAAATGTATGATAGCAACTGACACTCCTGAAAAAAATGAGTTAGAAAAAGAATTTGAAGAAAGGCAATTAAAGTTAAAAAGAAAGAATGCAGTTAAAAGAAAAATTGACAAAGAAGCCAAGAAACTACCCATTATAAAAAAGAAGTCCATATTACTGGAAGACAGTTCAGAGAGCGAGCACTCTCCTGACCTCGATTCAGAATCGGAAATTTCAGATGAAACCGTTGATGATGATACTTTCATAGAAACTTTTGAAGAGTTGCAGAGGAATCCCATAGAAGGAGAATATGTTCTCGTTCAGTTTAAAGCAAGAGGAGCAAATGTTTTCTATGTTGGCAAAGTGATTAGAGAAAATAATGAAAATAATGAAATTGAAGTAAGTTTTCTCCGCAAATCATCAAAATTGGAAGGAAACTTTGTCACGCCGAATGTTCCTGACATATCCTTAATACCAATAAAAGATATCAAATTTATAATGCCGAAACCTACAACCTTCGGGCAAACAAAAAGACAGAACTCTTATTTATCGTTTGGAATAAACTTCGGAAGTTTAGTTGTGCGGTAATTATTTCGAATGTGCTACTGATCAGTATTAATATGTTAGTCTCACTGTTGGACAAGGGTTGTCTCACTGTTGCTCTGACCTGTCCAACAGTGAGACAAATTTTCATGTATAAGAATTATTTTATTTTTCGTTTTATATTAATAATTATGTACTGAGGCTTTGTTTGCAGGTACCCTATAATATATTCAATCGTTGTCAGTGACAATAATAAATAATAAAAAAATTATAAACTTTTTCCGTCTCACTGTCGGGCGGGCTCGCCTACTCCTAAAACCTTTTATTGTTCATTGAAATGTTAAACGGTAACATGATCGCGTCCTCGAATGTTAAGATACATTTAACATGCATCCACTCATTTAACATGCATGCACTATAGCAACATCACACATATTCATGATAGTCCGATTTCGATTTAGCAGTTTTAGGAATTATTATTGCTTCAATGAACAATAAACTAATGAACGCATTTTGAGGGGTAACTGCGCTCGCTCGAGTGGTAAAAATATGCTCGAATGTTAAGACTAAATACGTTAATTACAATTATTTACTATATTTTAAATTTATTTCCTGTCAACAATAAAACTAAGACCTCTATTGTTTATTTTCCTGGCTCTAGTAAGATCCTAACCTAATTTACTGGCACAGGTGTAATGGTCTATGAAAGGCGGTTTAGATTTTTTAGAAAGAAATTTTGAATTGGTTATTGTTCGGGTTTGATGGCACCCTGATATTCCGGTTATGTTGGAACATGGTGCCATCATACCCGAATGGTTACAAAACTGTTTTTAATTAAAAAAATTATCTCCCCTACCACAGCTTGAAATAAGATCGAACAGAAAACGAATAAAAAAATCTGGTGTGATACACTCACACAACTTCCTTTTACAGTGATCTTATAATTAGTCAAAAATTTTATTTTTAATTTTTAAAAATTTATCAAAAATTTTCAAAAATTACAAATTCTACAAAAACGGTACAAAATAGAGCGTAATGTAATAATATACCGGGTGTTTTATTTAAAATAGGAGTTAATAAAAAAAAATAGAAAAAAAACCAAAAGAAACCCACTTTAGAAGTATTCAACTGGAAAATCACCTATCTCACATCAATACACATTAAAAATGTAATAAAAATATAAAGTTTAAATAAAATCGTTAGAGCCGTTTTTGAAAAAATCGAAAAAAACCGAAAAATCACAAGAGTAAACACCTACTTCCGGTTATGCGATTTTCTTCAAAAGCTTGCTGTCTCATCTACATAGTACACAAAACTTATATGTGAAGTTTCAACGCCATACCTCTTTTCGTTTTTGAGATATTTTGTTCACAGACAGACACACACACAGACATACAGACAGACAGACCAATGAAAAAAATATTTTTTGGGTTCAGGGGACTCTAAAACGTGAAGATCTGTTGAAAACTCAATTTCGAATTTTTGGGGTGAATCCAATACTTCCTTTATTGTAAAAGGAAGTAAAAAGGTAAATTGGGTATTTTGAATAATACTCCAGACATAGAAGAACAAAAACCTAAAGCTAGGAAAAAACGAACGGATCTCAGCTAAAAAAGCAAAAAAAAATTTAAGGATTGAAAATGAAGATATTGAAGAAGTAACTTTTGAAGAAGACGACAGTAGCGACGTGGCGTGCATTTTCTGCAACGAATTATATTCGAATTCCAGAAAAGGGGATGTGTGGATTCGTTGTCAACAGTGCTCCAGCTGGTGTCAATAGAGTGTGCCGGAATTGACAAAAGATCAAAAAAGTTCACTTGCGACTTATGCATTTAGTTTAAAAATAATTTACCAATATTGTTAGTATTTGTTTAGTAACTCATACTTTTTTCTACGGTAACAGGTAATATTTTAATTTGGTGTTTATATATGTTTTTTGAATGTTTTTATATTTTATTTTTGTGTTTAAATGTTTTTTACTTCCTTTTACAATAAAGGAAGTATTGGATTCACCCCAAATATTCGAAATTGAGTTTTCAACAGATCTTCACGTTTTAGAGTCCCCTGATCCCAAAAAACATATTTTTTTATTGGTCTGTATGTCTGTCTGTCTGTATGTCTGTCTATCTGTCTGTGAACAGGATATCTCAAAAACGGAAAGAGGTATGGCTTTGAAACTTCATATGTAAGTTTTGTGTACTATGTAGATGCGACAGCAAGCTTTTGAAGAAAATCGCATAACCGGAAGTAGGTGTTTACTCTTGTGATTTTTCAGTTTTTTTCGAGTTTTTCAAAAACGGCTCTAACGATTTTTTTTAAACTTTACATTTTTATTATTGATGTGAGATAAGTGACTTTCCAGTTAAATACTTCTAAAATGGGTTTCTTTTGTTTTTTTCTATTTTTTTTATTAACTCCTATTTTAAATAGAACACCCGGTATATTATTACATTTTTGAATTCAGCTTAAAATTCTAGAGAAAAATTTGTCTCTTGAACTAACTCTATTTTGTACCGTTTTTGTAAAATTTGTAATTTTGAAAATTTTGACATATGCTTAAAAACTTAAAATCAAATTTTTGGCTAGTTATAAGATCACTGTAAAAGGAAGTTGTGTGCGTGTATCACACCAGATCTTTATAGTTTCTAAGGCCTATATATTACCACAAATGTACAACAATATTGTGTTTTTTGAAAATTTTGTTTGGGTGCCAATATTGCCTGATGTCAGTATGATGGCACACTTGCTTGCTTTGCCGATTTTGATAAATAAAATAAAACTAATGAATAATAGAATTGTTTTTACCAATTTTTCTGTTAAACAAAGTTCTTTTCTAGGCGTTTAAGCCTTTAAAAATAAAATTATTTATTATTTTTGATGAATAAATTACGAATTTCAAAAAGGGGTCCATCACGGCCGGATCTCCCCTACCTAGTTATAGCGCTTTCGCATCTGATTGTATACTTCGCCAGTGAAGTAGTCCCCAGTAAATTCTTGTTCACATCCGAGGATCTCCTCATGAAGGTTCGTGATATTTTCCCACTGCTCGCATATTTTGTTGGCTTTATGCTCGTAGAACATTTTCGTCTGGGCTTGTTCCAATGCTGACACTGCCTCGTCCAGCACCTCGCTAAATAATCGCATTTTAATTCCTTGTTTCTTAAGTCTGCCTCCTTATTCGACGGGGTTATCCATTTGCTCGGTTTCTAGGCCGCTATTGTCTTAGCTGGCTGGATTTAATTTCTCCTGCCATTCGTGTATATAATTTGCAATTACTTGATAAGTATCTTTCTTTTACCTGTACTCGTGATCTGCTAGAAGTCGCTTTTGTACTTCGATGTCACCGTTCTCGAATGCCCTCCAGAACCCTTCCAATTCATCTTCTCGCTTGGCTAGGTACAGTCGATTTTTCCTGTTTCCGAAATCCTTTTTCATATTTGTGAGCAACTGGCTCATGCTGTCTGCCAGCTGATTTTGTTCCTTTATTATTGGTTCCATGTCGTCGCAACTTCTTTACTGGCGTTACACAGTGGTTCAAAATCAAAAAAGTCTAATAATACTAATAATATTAAAAAATAACAATAATAATAATAATAACGAAATATTTTCTTTTGAGATTTTGCAAAAGAAATTATTTTAAGGGATTTATATGTTTGAATATTATATAGAAATAAAAAAAATCAATGCATTGATAATAATAATAATAACAAAATGACAATAATTTTATTTTTCGCGATTTTGCAACTTAGAAATTATTTGAAATGTTTTATTATTATGTAAAAATGATAACAATTGCACAGTATTTAAATTTAATTACAAAAACATGAAGCTATAGAAATACAAATTAATTAAAGTATTGAGATTGTAAAATGACATAATAATACCTAATAGCGTAGAATACGATAAAATGCAAAAGTATACTTGTCTTCTTCAGAAATATTAATCAATTGGAGGACATCAACATCAGTAATTTGCTGTTTTTGTTTGCCCTGTAGAAAAGAACTTGATTTGGGATCTGAACTTAAAATTAATTGGTGGAAAACATCTTCATTTATGTTCAGGATACTAATATTCCCTGGTGTGGTGTTCCCTATATCCCCGCAAATCTTGATTTTTTGCTTCTTGTGCCTCTTCGGATAATTTATAGAAGTAGGTACACAACGAAGAACATTATCCTGGAATTTTATTTCTTCGTCAAGCCACTTTCCAAATTTCTGTATAATTCGTTCATTATTTCGTTTTACGTTCTTCCAATTTCTGATATATGGCGCGAAAAAATGTGTCCTAGTGAAAAATATAAGTGCCTTTGTAGCAACCTCATTTCCGTTTGTATGAAAAACATCTTTTAGATACTCTATAACACAATTTTTTCGAACTTTAATGGATAATTCGATATTTTCTATAAACTCTTCGTGTAAGGAAAAACGTGCAACTGGGTGAACCGCTATTGTTAGAATATACACAAAACACAAAGTAAAGTTATACAACAACACACAATATTAAATCATATCAAAACAGCCACTAAAAATGCAAGCAGCAAGCGACAATGA
The DNA here is from genome assembly GCA_940337035.1 of Agriotes lineatus. Classification (NCBI taxonomy): domain Eukaryota; kingdom Metazoa; phylum Arthropoda; class Insecta; order Coleoptera; family Elateridae; genus Agriotes; species Agriotes lineatus. Next base: position 13,120,561 of record OW679198.1, on the reverse strand, counting down.
TGCACGCTAAGACAGCAATGCTGCACCGCGGTAAAATAGTCTATAGACTCCGGCACCAACCCCCCCATTACATGTCGTAATGGGTGCAGGGGCAAACCGATGCAAACCAATGAGGTGTTTTTGTTCACTTTAGATCCTAAACAATAATGTGAACTACGAATAATTTTGTCCTCTTTTGTCCTCTGTTTCGTAGAATACAAATAGTGCGAAATGTACTCGAATATGAAGGGTCCATTAAGTACCCGCGAATTTGAAAACGGGTAATTTTTTTTAGAAAAATAATACACAGGTGATAGCTAAAGGTCCAAACTTTCTCAACATATTCATTTTTCTTAAATATTTTGCAAGAGGACGTCTACACAGCTCATAGAAGATTCCGCATTAAAAAAAATCTTTTTGTTTGAAATGCATATGTTTCATCGCACGTTTCGGGACTAATATTGTCTTTCTACGTAATTTAATTTTGGAATTATGTATTTCAGAAGTTGGTCAGATACTAGTAGAACAATTATGTGTCATGTTTAACATCATATAAAACAATAAAAATTTTGACTTTCGATCGACTTTTTTTGATTTTGAACCACTGTGCGTTAGAACTAACCTGGTCTAGTTAAGTAGTATTTTACCACTTTCCACTTTTCCGATTCCAATGTCGAACTTCTTAGCTGGACGTCTACCGCTGAAGAATCTTCTCGCTGAGTGGCGGTAGCCCTTGGAATCGTAGATTTCTAGCAGAACGTATGCTGCTAAAATTATTCTCGTCCCTGTGGCGGGAATTCACATGTACTGAGTCGTAGAAGGCTTTCCTTGACGACGGCTCAATTCGTTCTTCTCCCCAATCTATTCACAGAAAAGTACATATCAATCTTGCTGTGAGTCCTCCACAAATTTTCGTATGGAAATGGCAGATCCGGTCCAGTTGCCCAAATTGCCCAAAGTTTGGATCCGTTCTGCGTGTTCCAGGACTCTTGATTGATGCTTTTTTGCTTGATGCTTGATTGACGTTTTTTCCAATTACCAGTTTGGAAAGACCAATGCTCCTCCAATTAGTCCAGCTGCTTTGCGATTCCAATGGGTCCGCGTTGTTATTTGATTGGGGAGTTGTAAGCTCGAAGGACCAATGTTTCCGCGACGCTGGTTGAGTTTATGCAAGCCTTCGATTTGCGTAGTTCCGGGAATTATTCTTGCACTCGTTCAATTCGCACCTTGAAACATAAATTGTATAATATTGTAGGACCAGGTTGTTTTTGACAGGAGATAAGTTTCTTGGTTGCAATACGATGTTACGTAGGGTGGTCAGGCCTAACCACCCCTTTAAAGACAATTTTAGCCTGCGTCTTTGTCACAAATGAACATACTCACTTTTGTGTCCACATAATTTCACTTAATTTTCACACATTTTACTAAGTTGTCTCGTCCATGATCAAACATTAGTTTGAACAACTGAGATTTTATTTCCAACGTATCTTCTGGATGAGGTAATCGGCAATTAATTTTGATAATGACAAACAAACTATTTACCAATGTTCAATTTGGATTATTATAAATAATACCTTCAATTTGGCCGGCTGTTTCCTGTATTTGCACGTGGAGAGCAACAGACGAACTGCCGAGCAACCATTTTCCTGTTTGGCATCGCTTTCATCAGCTGTGCGGGTTAGTGCCATCACCAAATCATCAAAAGAGAGGACTTAGATTCTGAAGCAGCGAAGGAATAGTGTATCCGCTTACAAGGAAGGTGAATGGATGAAAGTGCGTTCCGAGGTGAGTGAAATCTCTTTTTATTTCGGTTTCAACTTGTTGGTTTACAATGATGTAAAGTGTACTATTTATTGTGACCTGATAAAACTTAAACGAGGCCACCGATTATCTTACATTATTGACATGCTTAGCTCTGCAATTGATTGATACACCGATTATTTTTCAATTCAAATAGAGTATGATATAAAAGTGTACGTTCATCCGGAGTAAATTTTCTTTGCAGTAAAAGAAAATTTCAAGCATTAGTATTTGTCTTTCTATAATTAATTCTATTAGAACCCTTTTGCCATAGCATAATTTTATGGCACCCAACGAAAGGGGCTTCTCTATAGTAATATATTATTATGATATATAAAGATCAATCATATTAAATAAAAATTAAAAGAAATAAAATTGGTATATTGATACAATCAAATTTAGAAAAATTAAAAAAGATTTGTTGGATGAATTGAATTTGGTAATGCAGATTTAATTAAAATTAAATTGGATTATATTTGGAAAGTTATAACATTTGAGTAATTCGTATTGGTGATGGAAGATAAGATAATGTTAGTATGAGACAAATATGCTTGCTCTGTAATAATATAATTGTAGTATGTATAGATCAGATTAGGTAATTTTAAAAGTGGGCATCAATAATCGTAACTATATAAGATGAAATTTTGTTTAAAAATATGATTGAATAACAGATTAAATTAATTTTTACAGACGTTTTTGAAAAAATCTATTTAGAATTAATAAAAAACTTTGAAATTATGCCTTTATTTGTATAAAATTTGGTTATATGCAAATAAAATGGGTTGTTAACAAATTTACGAGGTGAATAAGCGAAAATATGAACTAGAGTTGATGCGAGTATACAATCAGTGAAGAGATTGTGGAATACAGTTTAATTAGCTACAAAGAAGAAGAAGACAACATTTGGATAGATTTGGATTTATTGGTACATTGCAAGGTATAATTGACATTCGTTGTTGGAGTTGGGGATTCTACAGAGAACTGGAATCGGTTTGCTGGAGTGATTTGGTTGCTACAGGGTAGGAGCTGTGGACAAAGGAAATTAGTTTGGGAATTATCTGCGAGTTGGAGCTTACCAGAAGGTTGAGGTCGACGGTCGCATACTAGGAGTTCAAGGAGTGAAGTTGGATCTACAGAGCTTGGAGTTTTCACTTTTGGGAAGTTTCTTGGTTGATTGAAGGTACATTCAGGATAGGCTACATTGACCATGGCTTAGAATCATCGGGATCATTGGTGTTTGATGTGAGTAGCTGTAAAAGTGAAAGGAAGTCAGGTTTGTGGTAGTCATATTTGATAAGGAATAAAGAAACAATTAATTGAGTAAAATAACTTAATAACAATACTTACTTTGGTGAGGTAATCATTGATTTGTGAAAGAGAAAGTATATGTGTCAATTTTGATAGTCTTGTGCTGTTATACTGATTAAAAGTCAAACTGACATTTAATAACAGTCATTGAATTAATAATTCATATAAAAATTTTGAATATCTAAAAATAGATAACTTGATTGTTGAGAGTAGAGTACCTAGGGGGATTCTGGGACACATTTGACCTTGAACTTTTTTCAAGGTCACGGGCCTAGCCGAGGTCAAGGTCACAGGCCTAGCCGGTGGGCGGGGTCATTGGCCTTACCTAGGTCACGTGCCACTTCCGGGAATTTTTTTTTGGGCTAAAAGTGTAGTTTATCAAAATTTTCCCACGCTCGAGGGGATGCCTGGGCCAAGGGGGCACTTCCGGGAAATTTTTTGGTTAAAAGTGTAGTTTTTGAAATTTTCCCACGCTCGAGCGTCTGAGTACGCAGACATGTCTATTCTTGCAGGATGTTATCAGTAAATCAGAAACTATTGTTACGCTTATCAAATTTTTCTCAGGCTCGACCGGATGTGAGTCATCGTTTGACAGACATGTTTATTCTTGCAGGATGTTGTTGAACAATGACATCCATTGTTTTAAAATCAGCACGATAATTGGACAATGAAGCTATTGTTGTCTGGAGGAATTTTTGCTGACAGCCACTATAATATAGGTAAGAAAGAGGGGTTGGGCTGCTATTTAACTACCCTGTTTCAACTACCTGTTTGAGAAAATGCGCAAGGTTGCTAAAAAATAAACCGAATTAATTGTGGTCTAATAGTATATATCGAATTATTTCCAGCTAAAAAGATGCAATATAAAAATCCAAACCATTTTAAATAACTTGTTAGGTTTTTGTTTTATTACGCTTTCGACGAGATGTATGTCTGGATATTTAACTCGAATAGGCCGATTGGAAGCATCTTTTAGTAGATAGGTAATGTGTTCGATCCCACTGGAGGACTGTTTAAGCGGTAGACAGTATATAACATAATACAAAAGTGTTGCGGTCTTAGAGACATTGGGAAATCTGCAACATTGTTTGTAAGCAAAGTAAATATTACGTGTTTTTTCCAGTACTTTATTAAATACACAGTCTCGAAAATTGAGCCGATAGTTATATATTTTACTTTTGCTGTTGGATTTATGTACAGCACCCCCTCGCTTTAGAAATAAGCAAGTTCCTAAAGAAATATTATGATGCTGTAGAGATTTACACGTTACAGGTGTGTATAAAAATTACGTATTTATTAAATATTACTGTTAACAAAGCTGTTAAACGTATGATACAGGCAGTTATTAATTAGAGTGGTGGTTTAATTTTATCATTGAAATTTCGGTTTCTTACAACGGTATTTGTAAATCATTCGTAAGTAGTCCACCGATACACATTTATTTACGTTATGCATGTGCAGACTTGCTTGTTATGCAAGGTCGTTGACTTATCGTATGCAGTGTAGGAAATGTTATCATATAACTTTGTCAGCACGCCATAAAAGTTGGTTTTTGTAGTATAAGACATCCGCAAGCTAATTCGGTAAAGAGGTGGAAAAATACTTAAAGAAAATATTAGCAGATAATACATTTGAAAAATCTGCACGACTAATACTCAACATTATTACAATTACATGCTAAAGACTGCAGACAAAAAGTAAGATATCAAAATTTTAAAATAAAACCCAGAGAATAAGAATTAAATAAAGCCAAGTCAAAGCTATTAGATCACGACAATATATTAGTAAAAAACCAAGTTCCTAAAGAAATATTATTATGGTGTAGATATTTACAGGTTACAGTTCGGTGTGTATAAAAATTACGTATTTATTAAATATTACTGTTAACAAAGCTGTTAAACGTATGATACAGGCAGTTATTAATTACTTAATAAAACAATTGTCCTATATCCGGTATTCATGGTTTATGTCTTAATCTGATTTTAATAGTCGATTAGAGTTGAATAACTAAGGTTATTACAATGCTAAAGACTGTGCGCAAAATGTAAGATTAAAATCAAAAATTTAAAATAAAACCCAGAGAATAAGGATTAAATAAAACCAAATAAAAGATCACTGCAATCACTACAATAATAAGGATGCTATACTCAATGGTGAGAGACAGTATAATTTTGAACTTATCTAGATTGGTTACAAATCAGATGTATAAGAGAAAATCTCAAACTTGTTTTAAAACATTTTGTAACTAAACAATCACATTTAAAATTGTGTAAATAAAGCTAAAATTAGAAGGAGGCGCAGACTATAGAAAATACGTGTCAATACTTGCGGATGTGAGCGTCTAGGGAATGTGCAAGGTTGCTAAAAATAAACCGGATGTGAGTCATTGTCTGTAAATGCCAAACTTGTCAGAACCTGCCTGCCTGTCTGCTGCCCAATTAAACAACGAAGCCATTGTTTGAGAAATGTGCAAGGTTGCAAAAATAAACCGGTTGTCTGGAGTTTCTGCACAGGTCAGCGCGGGAGTCTGCGCGATGGTTTGGCGGGAAATTCAAAATTCTGCGTAGGTTTTGGCGGGAAATTTAAATTCTGCGTGTGTCTGGGGTTTCTGCACAGGTCAGCGTGCGGTCTGCGCGAGGGTGTTTGCACATGCTTGGCGGTAAAATCAATTCTGTGCAGGTTTGGCGGGAAATTTAAATTCTGCGTAGTGTTTGGCGGGAAATTCAAATTATGCTCAGGTCTTACAGGTAAACAGATAGGTAGACAGGCAAACAGTCAGACAGGCAGTATGGTTTATGTCTTAATCTGATTTTAATAGTCGATTAGCGTCGAATAACTAAGGTTATTACAGTGCTAACGACTGTGCGCAAAAATTTTAAAATAAAACCCAGAGAATAAGAATTAAATTAAATAAATCCGAGTAAAAGCTATTAGATCACTGCAATACTCTAATTAATAAGGATGGTGAGGGACAGTATAATTTTGAACTTATCTAGATTGGTTAAAAATCAGATGTATAAGAGAAAATCTCAAACAAAAACATTTTGTCAGACCTGTCCAGACCGGCGGATGTGAGTCATCGTCTGGGAATGTGCAAGGTTGCTAAAATAAACCGGTTGTCTGAGGTTTCTGCGTAGGTCTGCGCGAGGGTTTTTGCTCATGCTTGGCGGTAAATTCAAATTCTGTGCAGGTTTGGCGGAAAATTCAAATTCTGCGCATGCTTGGCGGTAAATTCAAATTCTACACATAATTTTTGGTGGGAAATTCAAAATAAAACCAGTGTTTTTGACGGGAAAATCTGGGAATGTACAAGGTTACTAAAATGTATGGGGTCTTTACACCAGATGTAGTTAATGACCTCCATTATCAGTGTCTATAAATTTGGTAGACCGACAGGCAGGCAGACCGACAGGCAGGCAGACCGACAGACAGACAGATAGACAGACAGACAGGTAGGCAGACAGACAGACAGACAGACAGACAGACAGACAGACAGACAGACAGGCAGACAGACAGACAGACAGGTAGACAGACAGACAGACAGACAGGCAGATAGACAGACAGACAGACAGACAGACAGACAGACAGACAGACAGACAGACAGACAGACAGACAGACAGACAGACAGACAGACAGGTAGGCAGACAGACAGATAGACAGGTAGGCAGACAGACAGACAGACAGACAGACAGACAGACAGACAGGCAGACAGGCAGGCAGACAAACAGACAGATAGACAGGCAGGCAAGCAGGTAGGCGGACAGGCGAGCAGGCACGCAGGTAGGCAGGCAGACAGGCAGGTAGGCAGGCAGACAGACAGACAGACAGACAGGCAGACGGACAGTCAGGCATTCTTAACACCATTTATTGTACAGATTGTGAGCAGTAATAGAAATAGGTGTGAGAGAGATACCTGTACCAGTTAAGTATAAGTGTCCAAAATGTAAAGGGGAAACCGATCAAGAAGGACGAAAATGTATTGCTTATATTGCACGAACATATGAAAGAAAACAGTGGTGGTAAACATTATCCTCAATCATATTTCAGACAATTCTAGCGAATAACTGAACTCAGCTTGGTGGACGCTATCGTCATGAATTTGATTCTTATACCGTGCGTCCACGAGACTACGCACCATGGCGCTGGAGTGATGCTAGTTTATTTTAAAGATCTACTCTTTCGGTGACAATTGATGGTCAAACAGTTAAGCATTGACCATTAAAATTGTGCCTTCTGAAATGATCAAACGTTTTTGAATGGTCTTGGTTATACAACGTATGAATAATATGTGGGTGGCACTGTAAGTCAATGTCAAATTCGAGGTTATCAGGTTAGGTTTTGCGTCAATCTGTGTCAAAACTGACGCAAAACCTAACCTGCTAAAGTAGCATTTAACACCGCATGTCAAATTGAATACGACTTAATCGTTTATTGCCATAGAAAAATAAATATAATAGGGTTTGTTATTAAGATGTTTCGTAAAAGCAAGAGCTGATCTTTGGGATAAATTAACGTTGCTCTGATTCCATGGTGCGAAACCCTGTGGACACACGGTATATACATCTAACAATTCTGATATCTATCATTTGATAAGAAACTGTTGACGTGTGAACTAGTTTGAATCTGTCAGTCTCTCTAACTGTCTAACTGGCTGTCTACCTGTCTAGCTGTCTACCTGTCTAGCTGTCTACCTGTCTAGCTGTCTACCTGTCTAGCTGTCTACCTGTCTAGCTGTCTACCTGTCTACCTGTCTAGCTGTCTACCTGTCTAGCTGTCTACCTGTCTAGCTGTCTACCTGTCTAGCTGTCTAACTGTCTACCTATCTAGCTGTTTACCTGTCTGTCTGTCTGGCTGTCTACCGCTTACATACTTGTGACAATAATGAAAACGAATGTAGCGACGGAACTTATTAAAACTAAAAATATTATAAGACAGAAAGTTCGAGCTCTTAAGGAGGGTAAGTTGGTGCAACAACAGCTCCTTGGTAAATTTTTTAAACCTGTTACCGAACAAATACAAAGTGTTGCAAAAGAAATCAATACAAAAGAGAATCCTCCATCACAATTTAAGCCTTTCAAATTGAAAGAGAAAGAGAAAGTTAAATACAATTATGATGATGATCTTAAAAGAAAAACTAAATACGATTATGACGCGGATGATGACGATGATGAATATATCAATATATCAAATCCTCCAAAACTAGAATTATTTACACCAATACCGGCTGATGAAGTATTGTGTGAATCCACCGAAGATGAACCTAATACAACTATAACAAACAAATTTCAACCGCAAGCTATAAGTTCTTTCTTAGAACAGTATGACGAACTTCCTAGAAAATATGTAAGCAATTATCTTATAGAAAGACCAAATCTAGGGAGGTATGGAATTAGATATGATTTTGATAAAAACCAATTTTATTTTGGTGGAGATGAGCTAGATATAAAGGGATCTGATATAATTGTAAAAAATGTTCGCTATGAAGGTACGCCTGGTTTGTACGAATTACTATTTAAAAACGATCCTCAAATAACTCCAACGTCGACAGATAGTGCAAATTATAATGATATCATAAACAGAACCAATGCAGCGCATAGAAATTTTGATAAAAATGATCAGAAGGTAGGTTTCAACCAAGCGAAATACAAGAAATTTATAAAATCTAACCTGTCATCATCACCCTCGCCATCATCGATATCGTTAAGGACTACAAAGCTTACTGGTAAAGGTATGCAGCAAGTTAGCAATAAACCGTTGGATTATGTTTACTGGGATGATCCGAACGAATTAGTTGATCGATTAAAGTTACTGTATGCCTCTCAAGCATCTGGCCATACAAATCATAGAAATGAAATTGTTAGTATAATAGAAGAGTTAAAAGAGGCAGGAATAATTGAATAAATCCAGTTCGGAAACAGCACGAGGAGATCCTCCAGACAGAGATGACAACAACACCTCTACCACAATAATTGACTAGTGTATAATATATTTGTAATAATTTTATACATGTACATTAGACAAATAAAATACAATTATATTTACAATTGTCGTTTTATTACACCATCGTGCCCATAAAACCGTTACAGAAACAGCTGTTTACTTGTCTAGCTGTCTAGCTGTCTGTCTGTCTTTCTGTCTGTCTGTCTGTCTGTCTGCCTACCTGTCTGTCTGTCTGTCTGTCTGTCTGTCTGTCTGTCTGTCTGTCTGTATTTGTCTGTCTGTCTGTCTGTCTGTCTGCCTACCTGTCTGTCTGTCTGTCTGTCTATCTGTCTGTCTGCCTGCCTGTCTGTCTGTCTACCAAATTTATAGACACTGATAATGGAGATCATTAACTACATCTGGTGTAAAGGCCCCATACATTTTAGCAACCTTGTACACTCCCAGATTTTTCCACTGACTATAATTTGAATTTCCCGCCCAAAAACCTAGACAGAATTTGATATTTACAATTGTCGTTTTATTACACCATCGTGCCCATAAAACCGTTACAGAAACAGCTGTTTACCTGTCTAGCTGTCTAGCTGTCTGTCTGTCTTCTGTCTGTCTGTCTGTCTGTCTGTCTGTCTGTCTGCCTACCTGTCTGTCTGTCTGTCTGTCTGTCTGTCTGTCTGTCTATTTGTCTGTCTGTCTGTCTGTCTGTCTGCCTACCTGTCTGTCTGTCTGTCTGTCTATCTGTCTGTCTGCCTGCCTGTCTGTCTGTCTACCAAATTTATAGACACTGATAATGGAGATCATTAACTAGATCTGGTGTAAAGGCCCCATACATTTTAGCAACCTTGTACACTCCCAGATTTTTCCACTGACTATAATTTGAATTTCCCGCCCAAAAACCTAGACAGAATTTGAATTTACCGCCAAACCCTCGCGCAGACCTACGCAGAAACCTCAGACAACCGGTTTATTTTTAGCAACCTTGCACATTCCCAGACGATGACTCACATGCGCAGGTCTAGACAGGAATTTGTCTGACAAAATGTTTTTAAACAAGTTTTCTCTTATACATACATCTGATTTTTAACCAATCTAGATAAGTTCAAAATTATACTGTCCCTCACCATCCTTATTAATTAGAGTATTGCAGTGATCTAATAGCTTTTACTCGGATTTATTTAATTTAATTCTTATTCTCTGGGTTTTATTTTAAAATTTTTGCGCACAGTTGTTAGCACTGTAATAACCTTAGTTATTCGACGCTAATCGACTATTAAAATCAGATTAAGACATAAACCATACTGCCTGTCTGACTGTTTGCCTGTCTACCTATCTGTTTACCTGTAAGACTTGAGCATAATTTGAATTTCCCGCCAAAACCTACGCAGAATTTAAATTTCCCGCCAAACCTGCACAGAATTTGATTTTACCGCCAAGCATGCGCAAACACACTCGCGCAGACCCTCACGCTGACCTGTGCAGAAACCCCAGACAACACGCAGAATTTAAATTTCCCGCCAAAACCCTGATCATAATTTAAATTTACCGTCAAAACCTGAGTGTAATTTAAATTTACCGCCAAAACCTACGCAGAATTTTGAATTTCCCGCCAAACCATCGCGCAGACTCCCGCGCTGACCTGTGCAGAAACTCCAGACAACCGGTTTATTTTTGCAACCTTGCACATTTCTCAAACAATGGCTTCGTTGTTTAATTACGCAGCAGACAGGCAGGCAGGTTCTGACAAGTTTGGCATTTACAGACAATGACTCACATCCGGTTTATTTTTAGCAACCTTGCACATTCCCTAGACGCTCACATCCACAAGTATTGACACGTATTTTCTATAGTCTGCGTCTCCTTCTAATTTTAGCTTTATTTACACAATTTTAAATGTGATTGTTTAGTTATAAAATGTTTTTAAACAAGTTTGAGATTTTCTCTTATACATCTGATTTTTAACCAATCTAGATGTTTTTCTCCAGCAAAAATGAAACTGTCCCTCACCATTGAGTATAGCATCCTTATTATTGTAGTGATTGCAGTGATCTAATGGCATTATTTTATTTAATTCTTATTCTCTGGGTTTTATTTTAAATTTTGATATCTTACATTTTGCGCACTCTAATCGACTATTAAAATCAGATTAAGACATAAACCATGAATACCGGATATAGGACAATTGTTTTATTAAGTAATTAATAACTGCCTGTATCATACGTTTAACAGCTTTGTTAACAGTAATATTTAATAAATACGTAATTTTTATACACCGAACTGTAACCTGTAAATATCTACACCATAATAATATTTCTTTAGGAACTTGGTTTTTTATTAATATATTGCCGTGATCTAATAGCTTTGACTTGGCTTTATTTAATTCTTATTCTCTGGGTTTTATTTTAAAATTTTGATATCTTACTTTTTGTCTGCAGTCTTTAGCATGTAATTGTAATAATGTTGAGTATTAGTCGTGCAGATTTTTCAAATGTATTATCTGCTAATATTTTCTTTAAGTATTTTTCCACCTCTTTACCGAATTAGCTTGCGGATGTCTTATACTACAAAAACCAACTTTTATGGCGTGCTGACAAAGTCATATGATAACATTTCCTACACTGCATACGATAAGTCAACGACCTTGCATAACAAGCAAGTCTGCACATGCATAACGTAAATAAATGTGTATCGGTGGACTACTTACGAATGATTTACAAATACCGTTGTAAGAAACCGAAATTCCAATGATAAAATTAAACCACCACTCTAATTAATAACTGCCTGTATCATACGTTTAACAGCTTTGTTAACAGTAATATTTAATAAATACGTAATTTTTATACACACCTGTAACGTGTAAATCTCTACAGCATCATAATATTTCTTTAGGAACTTGCTTATTTCTAAAGCGAGGGGGTGCTGTACATCAATCCAACAGCAAAAGTAAAATATATAACTATCGGCTCAATTTTCGAGACTGTGTATTTAATAAAGTACTGGAAAAAACACTTAATATTTACTTTGCTTACAAACAATGTTGCAGATTTCCCAATGTCTCTAAGACCGCAACACTTTTGTATTATGTTATATACTGTCTACCGCTTAAACAGTCCTCCAGTGGGATCGAACACATTACCTATCTACTAAAAGATGCTTCCAATCGGCCTATTCGAGTTAAATATCCAGACATACATCTCGTCGAACGCGTAATAAAACAAAAACCTAACAAGTTATTTAAAATGGTTTGGATTTTTATATTGCATCTTTTTAGCTGGAAATAATTCGATATATACTATTAGACCACAATTAATTCGGTTTATTTTTTAGCAACCTTGCACATTTTCTCAAACGGGTAGTTGAAACAGGGTAGTTGAATAGCAGCCCAACCCCTCTTTCTTACCTATATTATAGTGGCTGTCAGCAAAAATTCCTCCAGACAACAATAGCTTCATTGTCCAATTATCGTGCTGATTTTAAAACAATGGATGTCATTGTTCAACAACATCCTGCAAGAATAAACATGTCTGTCTGTCAGACGATGACTCACATCCGGTCGAGCCTGAGAAAAACAATAGCTTCTGATTTACTGATAACATCCTGCAAGAATGAACATGTCTGCATCCCAGACGCTCGAGCGTGGGAAAATTTCAAAAACTACACTTTTAACCCAAAAAATTCCCAGAAGTAGCCGAGGTCAATGAACCCGACTAGGTCAATGACTCCGACCTTGACCTAGGCTAGATCCGTGACCTAGAAAAAATTCTCGGAAGTGGCCGAGGTCAATGACCCCGACTAGGCCACGCCCACCGGCTAGGCCTGTGACCTTGACCTCGGCTAGGCCCGTGACCTTGAAAAAAAGTTCAAGGTCAAATGTGGTCCAGAACCCGTGTAGGTACTCTACTGTTGAGCCACGCCCTAATGAGAGTCTCAAATGTATTACATAATTTTAAAAGTACAAAGGTATATTCATTGTAGTTTAAAATAGCTATCCTAACGTGGTGCTACCAACACATATTTATGGTCGTCCAACGTGGTGCTTGCCTGCTGGCCATTACAATATATTGTGATTTAAACAGGGCACCATTGAATTCATGGCCTATCAATTTAAATTTATATGATTCACGTGGAGAATGTTTGTTTATTACATATGAACGTCGCAAGACATTCCTTTTAATTTCATGAGCAGTAATGAGCCGAAAGCACGGAAGTCCGTATTAAAGATTTTAGTATACAAACGTGTTTATCATTATAAAAAGCACAATCATTGTGAGATGTGCACAACAATAAAACTTGAATTAAAGTTTTAAGAGCTTAAACACATACATTTTATTTGAAGTTATTACAGACTGTTAGTCTAAGAGCTGGTGACATTTCTTAGTGATCATTTAGTTAAGGCCTATTTTTTGAGAGAATATTGCTGGAGGCATGTATAAGTGTCATCTGTAAGGATTCTCCTTGATAGCGGTATCGGAGGCAGGCAGAACACCCCCAATTTTTACTGTAAGTATATGTCAAATTCGAGGTTAGCAGGTTAGCTTTTGCGTCAGTCTGTGTCAAAAATGACGAAAAACCTAACCTGCTAACCTCGAATTTGACATAACTTGCACTAAAAAATCCATAAGAGGCAGCTGTGGAAATTGAAACGTATGAATAATATGTTGGTGGTTCTGTAAACCTATGTCAAATTCGAGGTTAGCAAGTTAGGTTTTCCGTCATTTTTGACACAGACTGACGCAAAACCTAACCTGCTAACCTCGAATTTGACATATACTTACAGTGAAAATTGGGGGTGTTCTGCCTGCCTCCGATACCGCTATCAAGGAGAATCCTTACAGATGACACTTATACATGCCTCAACTAAATGATCACTAAAAAATGTCACCAGCTCTCCTACTATATGTTTAAAGCAGACAGTTCCGTAGGCTGAGGACAAAACATGTAAGAAACATACAAAATAGGTAAATTTGTATTGCATCACATGGCAAGAGGTTACATTAAAGTAAAATTTGGGCAGCTACGTTGAAGTGTGTAAGTTATATAAGTACAACAATACGTTTTCAAGCTGTGTCAATGTTCCAAAGGGACAAACAACCAGCCAAGCACAGTTAAAGTCTTCAAAACGGCTCCGAAAAAAATACAAGCCGAGCGAAATGTACAACTCCGTTTTGGTAGCAGGTTAAACTCAGAGTATGGGTAGTTGCATAAGTAGCTGGTGCCAGCCTTTGCAAGGTAGTATTAAATATATGGTCAAAACTGAAGCAAAACCTAACCTGCTAACCTCGAATTTGACATAACTTGCACTAAAAAATCCATAAGAGGCAGCTGTGGAAATTGAAACGTATGAATAATATGTTGGTGGTTCTGTAAACCTATGTCAAATTCGAGGTTAGCAGGTTAGGTTTTCCGTCATTTTTGACACAGACTGACGCAAAACCTAACCTGCTAACCTCGAATTTGACATATACTTACAGTGAAAATTGGGGGTGTTCTGCCTGCCTCCGATACCGCTATCAAGGAGAATCCTTACAGATGACACTTATACATGCCTCAACTAAATGATCACTAAAAAATGTCACCAGCTCTCCTACTATATGTTTAAAGCAGACAGTTCCGTAGGCTGAGGACAAAACATGTAAGAAACATACAAAATAGGTAAATTTGTATTGCATCACATGGCAAGAGGTTACATTAAAGTAAAATTTGGGCAGCTACGTTGAAGTGTGTAAGTTATATAAGTACAACAATACGTTTTCAAGCTGTGTCAATGTTCCAAAGGGACAAACAACCAGCCAAGCACAGTTAAAGTCTTCAAAACGGCTCCGAAGAAAATACAAGCCGAGCGAAATGTACAACTCCGTTTTGGTAGCAGGTTAAACTCAGAGTATGGGTAGTTGCATAAGTAGCTGGTGCCAGCCTTTGCAAGGTAGTATTAAATATATGGTCAAAACTGAAGCAAAACCTAACCTGCTAACCTCGAATTTGACATAGACTTACAGTGTCACCAACACATTATTCATAAAGCAAACATTTCAAAGCCAAGCTTGATTTTATTTTCGTTTGCTCACATGTTATATATAACCCGTTCACGACCTTTTTGGGACAGAGTTGGCTATGATTTTTTCTTTTCATGTTGGACTAACTGATTCGATGATGTGGCGAATGCAACTTTTTTTTTCTGTCAGTGTCTGTTCGACATTTTCTTGTGACCACATTGCCAGATTTATTATTTTAATATTCGTAAGAAAATAAATGATTTATCAATGTGTAAAAATAATTTTAATTTCCTTCAAAGGAAAAGTCAAAATGTCCAAAATAATTTTGTTACAACAAAAAATTTGCATTAAACGATGCTACTTCGAATTTAAAAAGGGCAGACCAAATTTAAAAAAACGTGAGTTGATGTGGAAACTAGAGAATATCCGGCAACAATGTACCTATTCAGACAATATAACCTTAAACTGAAAACAACCTAACCTAACACAAAATGTGTCAATTTCCATGAGGGAGTTTAGTTGCAACAAAGGTTCTGCCAACAAAATTACTAGATGGTCATAGCCTCACCTGACCCAAAAAGATCGTGAACGGCTTATACAGGGAGTTTATTATAACGCGCAATATGTGTAAATGCGTTTATTTTAAAATGCAATATGGAAACGTTACTGAGTGTGTAAAAACATAATATAGGAATTCTGTTGATCACATAGTATAGAGACTTCAGTTTATAGCAAGTATGTGGGTTATTACATGCCCTATTGTTCTTTCTGATGCTTCTTTTTCAATAAAATTACAGTTCATATAGTGCATTTTAAAATAAACATGGCGTGGCGTACAAGGGTACGCCACGCCCTGTGGAGGAGAAACCAATAGTAACAATCAAGTCCTTATGGAAACGGGAATGCCACATTGCGCGTTATAATAAATTCACTGTATACTGGCTCTGACCTAACGGACTCAGAAGTGACACTCGCGACGGTGCCGAATTCGAGGTTAGCAGGTTAGGTTTCGTGTCAGTTTTCAAAACCTAGATCAAGAATAATATGCTGGTGGCACTGTAAGTCTATATCAAATTTGAGGTTAACAGGTTAGATTTTAAAACTGACTCAAAACCTAACCTGCTAACCTCAAATTCGACATAGAGTTACAGTGCCACCAATATATTATTCTTGATCTACTTTCTCTCAATATGGCCGCCATAGCTGAAATCGGTTACTGTGATATCTAAGTAAAATTAATTTACGAAATATGCCAACATAGCGACTAAAATACTTATAACTTTTAAAATGAGTTATGTTTTCATATAACAATTTAACAACCGGGGTTAAATAAGTCATGAGATTTGTCATAGCATATTTTATAGATTATAACGAATTATTAACGTCAAATTTTAGGAGTTTAATTTGATTGAAATACAAAATTAAAGAGACAGTACCGCTACAATACTTATACAACAGTTGTGGATACAAGTACATGGAAGACAAGCGCCAAATAGGAATTCGAAATTTGAAAGAACTGATAAAGTAACAAATTAATGCAGGAATTATAAGTTTTGAAATTGGCGTTGTTGTTCAATGCAGTCAAACACGATTTTCTACATTTCTGGTGTGAACATTTCAAAGGGCTGCCATATAAATTTAATTAATGTTGGAATGTCGGGATGCATCGGTCCACTATATACAAAGTCACGAATGCGCCACCATACCGCAAAATTTGGTGGTGTTAAATTACTTCTTGGCAGCCATTCTAGTGGTCCTCTTCTTCTAATCCAAGCAAGAAGAAACTGGGGGGACGCCGTCCTGTTAGAAAATCACATCCACAGGGCAGCGTTCCCAAATTGCGGGTAAAACTGCACCCCAATGAATGGACACGTCCTTACTATTAACTACAATAACTGAAACAACGCAACTTTCTTATGAATATACCCTATATTCCATGTCTGCTTTAAAATACACCCACACAAAGCTCAAATCAAGATTCATTGCCCCAAATTACATTTTTCCATTGCCCTATGGAGCAAGTTTTACCCATAAGCTACTAAGTAATTTTTCTTTTGCCTACAATAAAAGAATCCGACACCAACAGAAATCTGTTTGAGGCAGTAAGCAGTGATTTAAATCCAATATTTGAAATACTTTTGTGTTGCGCCTTCATTCCCCATAACAAACTGATAAAATTCTTAAATCGGCAAGAAAAACTTAAGAATTTTTTAAAATGTGGTTTAGCAACAGTGGAACCACTTACTGTATATAATTATACAATATGTTACAGTATATGATGATATATTCAAGTTTTCTAAATACTGCTCGCTTGATAACAACTTACACTGACATCCTAGATCAAACACACACTAATCGTATAAATCTTTTTATTATAAAAATAGAAAAATATATGCAGTCAATTTCTAATGCTGTGCGCTTCAACCATGTGCTTCTTGTATCCTTCCCTGTAATCAAACGACTCCGGACAGAGGTGGCAACAGTACATATTTGTCAAATCTGAGTGCACCAGCCGAACGTGGTATTTCAAAGCAGACTGATTAGAGTACACCTTGCCACAGTGCGGGCAGTTCCCACACTGTGAGCTGTGGTGGGGCTGCATGTCTTGCACTGCTCTTACGTTTACGACGGAAATATCACTCGGTAACCCTTGAATATTGACTTCCATATTTTTTATGCAGTCGTCCTCAAATTTAAAACTTTTCGGAGATTCCGTGGTGAGATCAAATGATTTGCACTGCTGAATAGATGTTTCCGACAATTTGTGCTTAAGGCCTCGCTTTTCAATTTCTAAACTGTCAGACTTTCTAGGAACATACAAAGGTCCTTGTGGTTCTGGAGACGACTGCTGAATGACGGTTACGTTGTCCAAAGCATACGATATTAACGACGGCGATTTACCTGTAATGAAAACCAATAATTGAGATTCTACTTTTATACTAACGTAAAAGAGTTAAAGTTTGCATAACTTTTGAGAGTGGCCAAAGATTCGATATTACAATTGCAGGTTAATATCGACATACGCCACTTTCAATCTAGCCTATCATTGGCAGTATCTGTTGCCTACAATATAAAATAAATAAATAAACGTACTCGCATGCGATGTTAACGACCTTTCCAAAATACTCGGCTGCAGCTCTTTGACCTCCAGGGCGGCTTCTAAAATTGAGCTTTGCAGCTTTAGCTTTTCAGAAGTGTCATAAGCATCGATCTTATCATTAAAATTGTGGTCACCGTGCACATCTTCCATGATTTCTGTTTTAATGCTGTCTACTGTTACAGTTTCAAACCCTTCCTCAGACGAACTGTCCTTGGGTAAGGTATCCTTAAATTTTGGCGGTGAGGTGGCATTTTCCACTAGCTTTGCGGACACTGACGTTGGGCTTATCTTTGCAGTTTTAGGTTTTGATGCCTTTATCCTTTTTTGAGCACTTTCAGCGAATTCTGTTATTTTGCACGGTTTCGGCACTTTTGAGCAACTTTTTATTGAGCACTTTACAGGAAGATCTGGTAGATTTATATTGCCGACGAGGCCTGATACTTGTAGGGTTTCTGCAGTCTGCAAAAACGAGGCAAGCTTATCTTGCGTGATTAGCACTTCCCCATGGTACATAAAATTTAAAACGGCCAATAGGTCTGAATGCAGTACATCTTTTAATATCACTATTGGATGCGGGCATGGATTATCCTGGAATAAGAATATCAAGTTAGATAAGAATTAGGTCATCGAACTTGAGCTCAATTAAATGGCCATAAGGATAATCTATGAATCTAGTTATGTCTGTTTTATTGCTACGCTTTACTTACTTTAAATACAGTTCTAAAATATGGACTACAAGCTGACAGAATGATTTTGTGCGCTTTAATACTGATTCCTTCACATGTAAGTGTCACATCAGCGAGATCTTCAGTACTTTGTAGGCTCCCGAAAGCTGTGACTATGCTTGTCTGGAAGTTGTTCCATTTTAAACAGAACTGATCTACTGCCATCGCGTATTTCCAGTAAAGGGAATATTTTTGTTACGGGATATGTATATTCTTAACCTCTCTTTTTCAATACTATTCTATTACAGCGTCTAATAACTACCCACAGCCATTTAATTATAAACACTAATTAGTACGCACTATCACGAGAGTTGAAATTCAACGTTTGAACAAAAATATACAAATACTACGCAACCTAAACATAAAAACGTGTATGTGGACGTCAAACGTCCCAAGTACAGAAGTACAGGACGTCAAACGTCACATAAATTCAGGAGTTTACTGAAAGATGGCGCTAAATGCGAAATTTAAAACTTTATAATTAGCTGTTTTTAATTTTTCTACAGGTAATTAAAACATTAAAAATTATTTGTTGAAGAGAATAATTATCGCGCATTAAATATATTACTGCCTAAACTTATTAATTACTTTAAACCATCAACAACAGTAGAATCGTTCTTATCAGAACCTGACCTTAACCTTTGTGATAAAATAAGCAAATATTGGTGGTTCTCTAATAATTTAGAGCTGTTTTCTAACTAAATAAAATGCTGGAGAGAAATCCAGGGTGTGAATTAGGTATCTAGTATATATCTATTACGTTATACCATAAGCACAAATTAATACTGCAACAAACTGTATTGCTATCTACTAATCTGAGTTTTGTTTGTAATACGTATCCTGTAAGTATTCATAATCTTTGATATTTTACAAACGTTGCAGATCTTGGTTGGTTAAACAATGTGAATATAAATTTGGCTGCCGTTAAAGCCAGAGCAGCCACTCTGTTAAATTCCCGTTCTCTTAAAAACGATTACCAAGCAGCGTGGTTGTTAAAGGCAGTGACTTGCATAGACCTTACAACATTAGGTGGCGATGACACCCACAGTAACGTAGCTAGGCTGTGTTTTAAGGTACTGTTGCCCATTAAGTAGCAAAGCAGTAGTGATTATTTTAATTGCAGGCCTCTCGACCATTACCTGAAGATTTACTCAACGCCTTGGGCTTTGAATATGAAGCAGGTTGCCCCATTCGTACTGCAGCTGTATGTGTATACCCGGCGAAAGTGGAGAGTGCTGTTGAAACTTTGACAAAGCTTGGGGTTTCTAACAAAATTAATGTCGCTGCAGGTATTTTCATGTGTGTTGTGCCACTATATAGTGCGATCATAAAAATGTGTCAGCTTTGAACTGCATGTCTTAGCATGTACAGTCGGTGCCTTAGAAATCTGGACAGTACTCAATACTATGATACATTTTGCATGTATTTTTAAGTGTATAAACTGGGATTTTGCAGTTGTTATGGTTTTAATTGTTACGTACTTTATCAAATGTTCCGTTTTTTAGTTGATAGTAAAATTCCAGCAATTCAAAAAAATTATAATAAATCAAAACAACACAACATATTAACACCCGTATGCATAGTCGTTTGCCAGCAGCTCGCCGGCTAGTTGCCGGAGTTTCGTTATGAATAGTATGTTGGCGGCACTGTACGTCTATGTCAAATTCGAGGTTATCAGGTTAGGTTTTCCGTCAGTTTGAAATTGACACAAAATCTAACCTGCTAATCTCGAATTTGACATAGACGTACAGTGCCGCCAACATACTATTCATAACGAAACTCCGGCGACTCGCCGGCGAGCCGCTGGCGAACGACTATGAATACGGCTGTAAGTGTCCCGATTTCTAAGGCGGCGCCTGTACCATAAATTTTGTGATCAGCTATTGCTATTTACCTTAATAATTGGATATCTTGGTCTCAATTCTTGATACAAACTTGAATGCCGAATTTTTAAACTTTCTTGTAAAAAAACCATATTAGTAGAACCAGGGTCGGTAGGTAGCTCAGTGGTTAAGCATTCTGACTATTGTATGTAGGGCCATTTCACACCAAACCCGTCAAGTCTAGGCAGTCAACGGTATCACACCAAACGTCCTTTGCATAGAAATGTTATCAGTTTGTGCTTTTATTTCAGTAAAGATGGACGTTCTTTCTTTAACAGCATTACGTCGAATGCAAAAAAGAATAACTAAAAGGCTGCAAAGAAACCGATAGTGAGTTAGTGGCTTCTTTGTGGAGTTCATGCTATAAACACTAGAAGACCAGTTTTGGGACAGTTTGGTCACCTGTTTTAAAATTTATTAGCCTACATGGTCCAAAAAAATTTACAACTGCTTTCGAATGAACCAATAATACTATACGTTCAATCTACATTGTAACAAATTAATACACTGTGTATTATTACCAAAAGCCACCACAGACTGGGCTAGACAGGCATAAAAATTCGACCGGTTGAATCAGGATCAGTCGTGACGTGACTGGACTGGACGTGAAGCATTTGGTCTGAAAATGAATTCTGTAGTTGCTTGATATTTTAATGATATCTCAGTCTGTCAAATCTTGCAGCGTCAAACTTGACTGGATGTGACTGGATTTGACAGGTTTCGTGTGAAATGCCTCTTAGGCATATTCGATTTTATTGGCGACAACTGTACCTAAGTGATTTTGTTTTTTACCGCCACCCTTATCCAACAAATTTTACAATTGTACTGTACAATAGTTTTAATTACATTATTGTAGTGGCAACGGGATTTCCTAGTGGACAAATGCCCCTCAAAACGAGGCTGGACGAAATCAAATATGCTGTAGAAAAAGGGGCATCTGAAATCGACATAGTGATAGATCGAAGCCTGGTTCTTACAGGGCAGTGGGAGGTTTTGTATCAAGAAATACAGCAAATGAAGGAGGCGTGTGGTCCTAATGTGCACATGAAAGCCATCTTGGCTACTGGTGAACTTGGAAATCTCAAAAATGTATTTTATGATTCTAATTTTATTCACGAATACGTTGAGCAAATCAAATTTGTAGGTTTATAAAGCTTCTCTGGTAGCAATGATGGCTGGAACGGATTTTATAAAAACTTCAACTGGCAAAGAGAGCTTAAATGCTACCATTCCCTTCGGTATTGTAATGTGTAGAGCTATACGGGATTATTATCAGAAAAATGGGTATAAGGTATGTTTTGGCTGCTTATAAAGGCGAAGTTTTAATGAAATATTTTCAGGTAGGATTAAAGCCAGCAGGAGGAATAAGAACATGCAAAGATGCCTTGTCGTGGTTAATTTTAATCAAAGAGTTTTTAGGCGATTCTTGGTTAACACCTGAATTGTTTCGTATTGGTGCTTCAGGTTTATTGACTGATATTGAGCAAAATTTATATCAGTACGTAACAGGATACTACGCTGCAGCTCATGAATTTACAATGGGTTAGCTTTGGCTTGTATGAACATTACGAATAAATGACTTCCACAAATAGTGTTTGTACTCATTTTTATTTCATAACTAATACAAAACTTACCTAAACACAAAAATAACAAGAGAGCAACAATCACAATATAAAAAATAAAAGTTACACATTGTTTAAAAATTATAGAATAGGTACATAAATACATCCATTATTGAGCACTTTTGTACAGAAAGAATCTAGCACGAGTCAACTGAAAAGCTAAAGATACAAAGCTAATGTAACAAAAAAAGGTAGTTCGAGATGGTAGTTTGTAGTCATACTTCTAGGAAAGAAATAAATTAACTGCTAGATTCCTTCTCATCGTTCAACCAACTAAACTTTTAAGGTGAAGGTGGAGCTATTGTAGTTAATTACTGCCCTCTGCATGGAAACCCTCATGTGGATGGGCGTCGTAATGAACCATTTGGAGCTTTCCGTGCTTGTCGTAGTACCCGTAATGGCCCTTTACATACCCATGGTTATCACGCTCTTCAAACCTGAACTGCCGGTTGTGGCTATAAACAGAGAACGACATATAAATTGTACATGACTTTTCAAAGTGCAAGGTTTTTCACAGTTGATGAGCACAAGATACGCAACGAAATAGATAATGTTGAAAATGAAGCTAATGGGAGCTAAAATTTACTGTATGCTAATGGTGAACTATGAATTTCTATTATAGTAATAATAATAATAATATGTATGTCTTTATTCAATCCGAAAATATAGAAAAGGACAATTAAGTGTAATATACACAGGCGAAGTTCAGCTAGACAACACAAGGTTGTTTACTGCTCTTCCACGTAACCTGTAGTTTGAACTTAAAATTATTAGAAAAATATAAATACCATTTATTTTCATACCGACACTAAAACCCATGCTCCTGCCTGTACGTAACAATAGATAACTATAGCAAAGAAACTATTGATCCTGCTCACGAAATAAGTAATAAGTTAGATTTCTTTTGCATAGCGATTGACGTAGTTAATTGAAAAATATTTGAAATTTTATTAAAACAGTTAACACAATATGAAAAGGATCTCTCAAATAGTTGTTTTCAATGTGATAGAAATGTTAAAAGACCCTTGTGGTGAAGATTTAAACTATGGACATCGGTACGATAAGTTAGTTTTCTGTGTAAGTATGGAGAACGTTTAACGTAATAATTTTTTGATATAGACAAGCGGTGCAGATGTCTTCTGTTTGACATATTTAACCATTGGTATTCCTGAACTGTATGATGTAACGCCTCGTTTCAATTTTATTACAAAAGCGCGTTAATGCATTTAACACCGATTTTGGGATCGCTTTGTAGTTATATTTTGTAGCAAGAGAATTCAAGCTAATCGCAGCAGGCGTGTGTGCGGAGTGAAAAACACCTGCATATTTTCGCGTCTGAACTTGTCATCGATTTTCGATCCGCGTTGGCTGTGAAAACAGTGCAATAGCTGGTTAGTATTGATTTTTCGAGAGGCGTTCTTCTTTTCCAAGTAAGCGAAACCGCTTGTAGCATTGTTCGCGGGCGCGCTTCTAGCGTTGGTAAGAGCGTTTCTTCTAATTTTATTCTTTGAGTATTAACTTTGGTTATTTAGGCTGGATTGCGCTACGCTTCCGCTCATCGAAATCGCTGCGATGCGTCTTCTAACTTAAGCCACGAACATCATCGATAAGAATGCTTTTGCGTGCATAATTTCGTGTTCTAATTTTCCAATATTTAGGCCGTTTAGTATGGGCTAGAAACCGCTAGTATTGGCTCACAAATGAAGCAGCTATTTGGGCTCTCACGAAAGCTTAAATTCAGCATCCCGGAGCTAACGTTTTGGCTTTTCCTTGAGCTAACCAGTTTCCCGAATGCGCGCCTGTACGTTGAAAGGAATTTCCTTCCTTTTGATGCTAGTTCTTTTTTTGAGCGTCGACCTTGGGATTATGAGAATCTTGCAGTCAGTTGCCTTTGAGTCTTCATAGAAAAATGCAACGAACAGGACTCTCCTGCCGATCGCTGGACTTCATCATTAATTAAACTGTAAGTACATGCCATTATCAGCTCTGTTTTTTATCGACAAAGGCATGATGCCGAAAAGCTGATGTAAGTTCTTACTAAGATCTTACCAACTCAAACTGAACGTGTCAAATCAATTTTTG
The DNA here is from genome assembly GCA_940337035.1 of Agriotes lineatus. Taxonomy (NCBI): domain Eukaryota; kingdom Metazoa; phylum Arthropoda; class Insecta; order Coleoptera; family Elateridae; genus Agriotes; species Agriotes lineatus. The sequence continues at coordinate 13,096,138 of OW679198.1, read as the reverse complement.
GTTCAATTGTTATTACCGCAAAAGTGCGAGTATTTAAATAATTCGAAATTGCTGAAATAGCGTGTGTATACTATATCTCAAATAGCGCCCTTGGCGTTATATGTTTATGCCATTTGCGATTGCACAGGTGTTAGCCTAAAGGTGTAATTTAAGCTATAACTAGCGAGTTCTGATGCCACTTCAATTTGAACTTTTTTTAAATGTTGTTTTGTCTGTTGTCCCGATATAGGTACAATTACATGTGTGTGTAAGTTGGGCGACGCCAACCTTGATTTGTTTGTGCTGGATATTAAATATTCTTTTGACTACTACTGTTTGTATTTGTTGTTGCTAGCATTACTACATTTAGATTCAGGTATGCAGCGAAGCTTACAAGGTAGGTGTTGATTTATTTTGCTAGCTATGTTTGTTTAGTTGTTGTGAATAATGAAATGTGCCCAATTCTTTTTTTAATCTACTGTTCAATAGTAAAAACCCGAAGCATTTCTTAGCCTGATCCTTACACCATGCCATATTCTGTCAAGAGTTGAAAGAGCTAGTCGAGGCCTTGTCAACCCCTTCGTTTAAGAGTAGTACAATGAGAAATTTGTTCATGTTTACGTACCTATACCATATATTAGATATAAACAAGAGTTTTGAACTTTTTGTACTCTATTAAAGGTCAACCGAATCTAGACAAGGGCCATATACTACATCATAATAATCAAACTGTGGCAGAACTAAAGCAGTGCACAAAGATATTTTCTTTTTAGTAGTCAGCAAATGCCTGTTGCTGTAGAGTTAATATTATAATATGTACACTGCAGACATTTGCTAACATGACCTTTAAAACGTAGCTTATAAATATAATCAATTTCAAGCAAAAGTAATAACAGATATTGTTTTGTAAATAATATTCCTCGGTATAACTAATTTATTTGAACGTTTTTCTGTTACAATTACAACGTTAAAGTAATAGCATTGATGTACCTATATCTTTATAACTTTTATGTGAGTTTTATTTCTCAATTCTGCTAAGAGTTTATTTTTTTTAAATTGTAAAAATGCACACATATTTTTAATTATCAATTGATGGTAATTCTAATTTGTTTGTGGAATCCGACAGCTTATGCCAGTTAGATTTACATATTTTAGATTTCAATTGAAAATTGGTTAAATTATTTTGTGGAAATTTTAAATTAATTTAAGAAGTAATTCTTGTTTTAAATTAAAAAAAATCGCTAGCTTTACAACGCAACGCTTTGTATAAATAGTTAACATGTGAAAGAATGAACATCTGTAAACAATTCCAAAACGAAACAGATTATTGTTATAAAATTATAGCAAATACCCCTTCTGCTGTAGTATTGTGACATTCAAACTTTGAACTATGTGAAATGGATTTCGTTGTTCAGTAGCGATCTGCGTGATATGAGCCCAAAAAACCCTTTGTCCATTTTAAAGTAAAAAAAATAGTTACTACTCCTAGCATAGAATATAAAATATTGCCAATGGCACTATGTTAGGAATTCAATTTTGAGCCTTGAGCTTGCGCCCTTTTAGTAATATTTTAAAAGTATGAGACCTGGGTAGTTAACATCTGGCCTCTCTTTGTGAATGCATTTCATATGTTGTGTTGTTGTGTAAGTGGTTCTGCATATGAATTGGCAAAAATTCACTCAAATCTCGCCTTTATAAAATTCGCACAAAATACAAGGTGATGAAGTTTTTATCAAGCCATTTACAAATAGCGCTTTGTTTACTCTTCGACTTCCTGCAGTATTTCAAACTTTGAAATATATACAATTTGGTATGTTGTTTTTACAGTGTTAATTACAGGTATCTTTTTACTTCCCTCGTCTAAAAGACGAAGGAAGTATTGTAATCGCGAAAAAATCACCCTCCCAGATTTTTTCAGATCTTTATGTTTCAAGGTCCCTAGATGACGAAAAACAGATTTTCTCAATTGCGTCTGTCTGTGTGTCTGTTGGCGGTATACCTCAAACACGATTTGTTAGGGGAAGACGACATTTTGCATGCGGATATATGTCTACCTGACGAGAACATTTCGGGTGAATATATACGGGTTGAGCACCTTAAAAAAAATTCTCTTTATTGTTGATTTAATTCTGTAAATATTGGTTAATGAAATTTATTATTTTGCATATAACTCCCAGCATATACAAGGTGTACAACTTAAAAAAATATAATTTTTTATTCTTTTATATCTTCCAAATTTGTAATTTCAAAACTTCCACTTGCGAGGCAAGTTCTGTGTAAAGCCTTTTACAGATTCATTAATAGTGGAACTGCATGTCTACTACTGAAAATAGTTTTTTTGCACTTTCTGTTATTATTTAAAATTATGTTAAAACTCTGTAGGTTCAATACTGATTTAAAAAAGCTCCAATGGCATTTATAATGTTAAAGACAAATTTGAATTTCAATCTAAACTGCTTCATTTCAGACACAATCATGCAGTTATTTTAAGCTTGTGAGTCTTGTACTATAAGAATTACAAACGTAGGTAATTCTGAGTATGCCGAGGCAAGCTAAAAACAGTAAAAAAGCCAAGTATATAAGCTTGCGTGGCCGTTGTTCAAAAATCTCACAAAAGTGCTTGACTAAACTTTCCAGGCTTGGAACATTTGTCTTTTCCCTCGAGCTAATAGGTTAGAAATCTGATTTACTTGTTCTCTCTTGTGAAGTAGGTACGTACTCATATCAGATTAATGTTAAAACTGTATATTTCACACCTGCCATGAATAATGTCATTGCAACTAGCATATACAACTTGTTTTTGGACAATATCTATAAGTAGTATTTCTCGGTAATTTGTTTATTAAATTAGGAAAAAATAAATGAAAAATTAATTTACAGTGCATTCTAACAAAATAGTATATTATACGTCATGGTAGCGAAGCGCAGTATTATAACCTGAGCGCATATTAGATACTGAGCGCGCAGCGCGAAGTATCTAAAGCGCGAAGGTTATAAGACGATTCGCTACCGTGGTGTATATACTATTTTTTGCACTACCAAACAGCTTAATACCTAAATTCCCAACAAATTTCGAAAATATTTTAACTGTCAACCTGACAATACAGCTCTTTAAAACGTCAAAATTAAAATAGTCATATTTGGTAACTTAGCAATTTATCAGTTACCACGGTGAAAATTGTTTATTTTACTTTCTCTCCCTTGGTGGAGAAAATCAACTTCACGACCTAAAAATAGGCCAATAAGGATGCGTTCTGAGACTAGTAGTGCAAAAAGTAATTTATAGAGTTGTGGATATGAATTAAAACCAAGTAGAGATTATTCTCATGGTGAAGGTGGATTTAATATAGCACTAGTATAAGTAGAGGAAAGTCCAAGTGTGAAAGAACGCTTTTGGTATATAAAAAAATGGGAAAAGAAGCGAACTGGTTATGAATAAAAATATACAAAACGGTTTATTTGAGCTAGTAATGGATTTCCTCTGCTCCGTTTTCTAGTGTACTTTTGAAGTAAATTCATAGAACTTATTATTAGAATATCTGAGTATGCAAGTAACTGTTTTGAACACTTACGCAACATAATGCCATTATTGTAAGAAAATGATTATTACTAAGAATTTTTTAAACTACCAGTAGATTAATTAATAAGATACGAGTACAATAAAAAGCGAATTATCTAATGAACATTAGCATCATTTCTTGCCAGTTGATTACTATTGACTTATTAAAGTACATAGCAAATTGCCCGAAGGATTATTGTTAATGCGACTGTATGGTTAAACAATTATAAATTACAAATAGTAGAAAATAATTATTTTTAAATAATTAACCTTAGAAGATGTTAAAAGCAATTAAGGGCTTTTAATCTCAAATTAAAATTCTGAGTGATTTGTTAATGTAGTATTGATTAAGTCAATATAGTAAAAGAATAATTTTCATTATCTGCAAATAAAATTTAATATTTAATAAGCGACAATGTAAAGTTTGAAAAAAAATTTGAGCCGTTTTTGAAAAAAATCGAAAAAAACTGAAAAATCACAAAAGTAAACACCATACTTCCGGTTATGCGATTTTCTTCAAAAGCTTGCTGTCGCATCTACATAGTACACAAAACTTACATATATACGAAGTTTCAACGCCATACCTCTTTTCGATTTTGAGATATTCTGTTCACACACAGACACAGACAAACAGACAGACCAATGAACAAAAACATGTTTTTTGGGTTCAGGGGACTAGAAAACGTGAAGATCTGTTGAAAACTCAATTTAGAATTTTTGGGGTGAATCCAGTACTTTCTTTATTGTAAAAGAAAGTAAAAAATTATTGAAAAAACCGTAACATCCTGTATATAACTGCACACATGAATTAAGTCAATACACAGTAGTTGATTTATGCTTAAAACTTCTTTTTATGAGCTAAAATACATTAGTAAATATTTTGCTTTTGAGTCACCTAGACATCTAGTAATTATGTAAGTAACTTCGCAGTGAAATATGTTATCTGTTTATATACCTACATTAAATATTTACACATCAATAGATCTCATAGGAATGACAATGCCACCGCCAAATTTATGTAAAGTACTTATTTGATTCGGAATTTCCTGTGTATTCGCGACAAGCAACAATGAGTGGGAAAGGTCTTCTTAATTACGTGCCTGACATTCATTACAGCTAACGCCTGCAGGTGACGTTAATTGAATGCGCTCATTAAAGTTATATTACTTTAGATATCATCAAGATGAACTTGGCGAGGAAGTGTTAAGGTTAGGGGAAACCCCTCAAAGCAACAACTAGAAGTCCTCGTCCTAAGTTACAGTCTTTGTTGCCACACTTTTGTACTGTTTGGGGAACTGTTTGAAAGTTACCAAAGTTGCTTTGGTAAATATTATTAAGCACCCAAGATTTGCAATTTCCAACCTACTTAAAGAAGCACTTCTGATCTCACCATATTAACATACAACTGCGCATTGTAGCAACGTCGACACTGATGGCTTTTTTTGAGACAATAATTACTGACCACGTCCGATGTTAATAGAAGACTCCCTGAGGGTACAATTATTTTTCTTATTAGTGTTTAGCAGAAGTTATATAATATTTTTGCCATCTCGTTGTATAAAGCGCTTACGTAACAAGTGGAAATATGCAAAATGTGTACAGTATGTCTCGCCGATAAATAATAATAATAATAATAATAAACCGACAGCAGCTGGTTTCCATCTTGCTTCAGTCGATGAATTTAATAATATTAATATTAATAATAATAACATCTAACTCACGGAAAAACACCTAAAAATAATAATAATAAGTCGGAAGAAATCTTATGTGATGCTTTATTTAGCAAGAACAAAAAAGTTCTCCTCGAGAAACCAACCAGTAATACGTACATAATAACATAGGCAGCAGATATTTGGTTTGCAAATGCCTCTGACAATATTTTAAGGGTTACTTGAGGTGTTGTGTGGGTTTTAAGTATAAAGTAACTTAATTTCCTCGTATTGGCAACAATGAATAAGTATAACGTGATGCAACCATTGAGATTTCTATGTAATAGGGTTTTCCAATATCGGCGTCAGAACTTTAAAAACTGATTCTAGTCATCTTAGGAATCACGGAATGTTGTATGTTTCAACACTGTATAGAAACAGTTGGTATTTATTATCAAAATTCTCTTTCTGTTCGAGCAACGTTCGGCGCTCTACGTGAAGTTTATAGTTTGTCAGACCACAACTTAGCGAATTTTGCGTAAAGGCTCAGGTCTTATCCTTACAAGATTTAATTCATCCAATAATTGAAGCTAAATGACCATTTACAGAGTTGACAATTCGCTTATTGGACTCTGGAACAGTTAGAAATCGATCCCGAATTTGGCAAAAAAATCATATTTAGCGATGCCTATTTTGGTTAAACGAATTCGTCAAAAAGTATATGTCGTTGAAGTCGTATAGTGTTCCACGATGATTTGCCAAAGTTGACTGAACACAACTATAAAAAAATTGAAGGCTCAACCAATCCAAGATGACTAAAATCAGTTTTTAAAGTTCTGACACCGCTATTGGAAAACTCTATAAGTACATATAACCGAAGCTATTTTATGATTCTATCGAAGTGTTAGGGTTTACACTTCTTTTCCTTCCCTTTTGCCTGTGGGATCGGGTTGCTCGTTCATTTTTGGTATTCGTTGCCATCTGCTTTAGTTGTGTTAGGCTTTCTGTTCCCCCTTTTGCAATTTTTCTAGCCGTCCTTCCCATTTTCTCTTGCTTTGTCGGTATATGTTTTCCCTCGAACTGGGCTTCTACAATGCGTTCCGGATATCTTCTGCCTACCGTTCGTGTAACGTGACTAGGTCAGATGAATTGCCTTCTTTTTATTTGCTCAAGTAATGGTTTCATTTCTAATTCATCTATTATCACTATATTTATAATTTTATTCCGTTTCGTTCTTGCTGTCGTTCTTCACTGTAACTCATTTTTCTGACTATTATTTTCGTTTTTATTCTATCTTGCATAACCCAACTCTTAGACTCATATATCAAAGTAGGAGCATAGATGGAGTTGACTTTTTTATATAGCTGAGAGAAGAGGAATTGCCTGACAGTTGTTACATAAATTTGATTTTGAACTATTATGTTTTTACCTCTTTTTCACAATACTTTATCCTTTCTGGGGAATTAGATTCCTTTTTGTTGCCTCTCCTAGTTTGATCTGCATTTCATACTTCGAAAATTATTTCCTTGTCTGTGACTGTCATTGCATTTGTGCTTAATGTACCATACTTGCTGCCATATTAACCTAAGAGGAACGGTTTTTAAGAGTTTCGCAAAACTCTCTTCAATTATTTTCGTTAAACTGCTCTTTAAGGTTTTTATCAAAATTCTTACATTATGGTTTATCTATTTTACTATTGAGTAACTGAAGTGAGTTGAACACCTCGAAATATTAAACAACACAAGGTGAGGTGTTAACGTTAATTTTAATGTTTACGTCTCTTGTAGTAAATGCTTCTGTTCTCGAGCATTTTGGGCCAATTCGCCACTGGGCATTCCTTTAGATGCAGTTGTAAGTGTGATTTAGCGTGCAGTTGAATACCTTCTGTCTAAACAGCAAACAGTGTACATGTGTACATTCCTTCCCTGGGATTTATTTTTCATTGCTTTCCTGGCAAAAGGGCAGTTTGTATTTTTTACAATTAACGTTTGCATAACTTTCCTGGAAATACCTTTTTCTGTTATTACACCCCGCGCAAAGGAAATGTATCTTGTGGATTGCAAATTTCGTTTTCCGTTCTCAGTCCAGTATTTTCATTATAGCGAGCATGTAGCATCACTCTCAATCTTTAAGCTGCCGCAAGGCCGTTTGGTGTTTTATTGTGTGGAGATAAATTGTCGCAAGTGGCAAAGCTGTTGTGATTCGTAATTGTGGTATTTTGCAAACATAACATTACCGGCCGTAAGGAAACTCGATTTAATTCAAATTTATTAGCTCGTTTTATGTCTATGAAGTTTTTGGATTCCGGGCTTTACTACTGTATCGTCTTACCACCGGAACCAAATATCGCTTTTATATCGAATAAGATACCACCAGTCTGCGAATTTCTTCTTTCACTTGCGATCATTCCTAGCTGATCTGGCCATGGTGTCTTTTTCTCGATTATTCTACGAGAATCGTATATCTGGGCTAACCTTATTTCCGCCCCGATTTGATGTGTGCATCTTGCCGTCACCACAAGGTTGACATTCTGCCGTCAACCCGGACGTTCTACCATCAGTCGAAGTAAAATTATTTGTAATTGCATGAGTTTATGTTGATTCGCGAAGTGCGCCCATATATGAATGTTTCGCCAATTTTAAACTGCGAATAACTCTTTTTATTGGTGTTTCGTGAGCTATTTTATTTTAAAATTATTGGATTCTTGAAAGCGTTGTTCGTGCTCGTCGTTTAATATTATTTTCTACTCTAGCATTAGCTGGATGCAAGTATAGTTAGATAGGTTGTAACTACGATGACGTCTTCTAGAATCGAGGGCGAATTTTAACGTGTACAGCTACTTGGTTTTTGGCTTCATTCAATGGATAAATCATAAAGTTACATCTTCTCCTTCCATGTACTTGGTAATATTTTATTGTAGCAGTGGCTGATATCAGTCGCATTGAAAATCAACCAAGATAAGTTTCCGTAGGCAAGGGCGGTTACACATCAGCCCCAAGAAGGTTGTGACGATTCCAGCCTCCCTGTTTCAAGGTCTAAAGGGATTAATGCGTATTGAGTTAAGAACTTCTGTCGCCTTAGGCAAATAACATATTATACTTAATTAGCTACCTCCTGGCGTACCGTTTGTGTTACATACGCTGGGGTCGTGTAGCTTTTCGAGTAATCAAAACATTCAATTTGACACATCTTAAGGGAATTTTGTGACGATTTATGTCAAAATATGCAGAAGGAATACAAAATCTGAGTAGACCCAAGAAGAGATGGAGAGGAGGAACTGGAAAAAGTTCAACAATCCAACTGCAAAGGACGAGGATAAAAGACTAGCTATCGCTATATTTCATACCATACCACAATTTTCAGTTTTTGCTGTGGTACTTTAAAATATTAGATGGGTCAACTGGTTTGGAACAAACTATCACTTTTTGCCAATCGCCCTGTCGAATTGCTTATTATGGTTGTGATTCGCAATATTTCTTTGCTGTCTGAGATTTTTGAGCATGAGTATCATCTTTTTAATGTTACTTGCCAGCTATTGCTGTCTTTCATACGAAAACCTTTTGTTTATCAAGCGGCTTTCCTTTACATTTGTGATGCAGCTTTCTGAGTTATTATATTGGGATATTGTAGTGCTGCAGTTGAGTTCTAATAATAATGCTACTTAGCATGGTTTCGACAGATATCAATTTGTTTGTTTACTGCTGAGGGAAGGTTGAATTGTATTGTTGTGTAGGAGATTTTTAGGCAAGCAACTAGATTCTACTTCAATTTAGATTTTTAGTCAAATGCCCAAAAGTTAATTACACCAGCAATGTTTCTACCCTTTGTTAGATAGTATTGAATGATAAGGGAAGATGACAAAACAATTGTTTGTCGTTTTAAAGAATATGTTATTCCTAAACCCGCTTCTATATGTGTCGCAAATAACTGTTTTAACTGTTCTTGGCCAGCACTAAGCTCGGTTTTGTGGCGTAGATTGAGTATTTTATTTAGGTTGTACAACATTTATTCCAGTTAATAACAAAAATGTGTATCACATATTGGCGTTCTAAAAAGCAATTTTGAAAAATTAAAACATAATGGCAAGTAATGTTAATATGTCTATCATGCTTTCTATTTGTTCTTAGAGATTCTTAACCATTTCCTTAAGATAAAATAGGTTTCCAGTCTATTAAGGTACAATATGCAATAGAAGTTGCATCATGTAGATGAATTGCACTGATTGCCAGTTTATTTTTGGTGTTTGAATGTACGAGATCTCTAATTGCTTTCGTTGTTGTTGGTTGCCATCGCAAAGTAGGTTGTGCTTCTGAGGATGCACTTTTTTTGGCGCGTTTTATGAGAGATGTTTTCGACCGCTGTTAGATTAACTCTTATTCTCAACGCCGCTGGTAGAAATTAGTTAGTTCTCGTGCATTTTGGGCTAAGCCAGCACTGTCCATATGGTTCTATAGGTTTTAGTGCTTGTTGCAACGCAAAATATCGGCCCTGTAAGGCCTCTAAGTTGTCATCGAGAAAGTACTCCGCAAATATGTGGGCTTATTCCGCTACTATTAATAATGTTTGCATCGTTTTGTGGGGGATTATCGATATCGATTGCAAATCTAGTCAAAATTGTTAAAGTTATCCAATAAATAGCTCGGTAAAAGAACCCCCTTTGTTTTACTGTGTACTGTGTTAATTAACGTACAGTAATTTTCAACAAAGTTAGATTTCCGTTGGCAAAGAGCTGCTTTCCACATCATTCCAAAGAAGTATTGTAATAATTCCGCCCTCTGCTTTAAGTTCCAAAGGGAATTATACGTATCGAGTAAAGAACTTGTGGCGCTCTTGGCAAACAGCACTTTGTATTTAATTGGCTATCCCCTAACGTATCGTCCTACTCCCTTGTCTCTCTAGCCGTGCAGTCCTTGTTCATAATGCTGGAGTGCGTAGCTTTTCAAGTAATCAAAACATCCAATTTGACACCCCTTTGAAAAGATTTTAGCTGGAGTTTTTGTCGGAAGTACCGTTTTATTATTTAACAGCGCTCATTATTTTGATTGTTGTTTTCTTAAATTCAACATTGAGCTTCGAGTATCTGTGGTTGGGCGCAGATTTTTAAGCACGACTCTGGCTATTTGTGTGAAATTTAGTTTTTACTTTGCAAGGTTCATTATACTAAATACTAAAAGATTGACAATATTATTATGTTTATTTCAACAAAACCGGCCTTGAATAATATATTATTTACGTGAAGGAATCAGAGCCATTATCGAAGCACGATTATGATAATTCTGACGTTACTACCAAAAAGTTATTAGTTTTATTTACATGAAAAGCAATTATCAACCGATATTGATTGCGAATATATTAAACGAATAAATTAGTTATGTAATTTAAAATTTATGGCTGCTTTGATTACTAGGTTGTGTAATTAAACTTGCAGATTCAAATGCAGAAGTTGGGCTTACGTCTAGACTACTGATTGTAAATTATAAAGAACTATCTGCAAAAGCACTTGTGTAATTTTGTGTTTCCCTGCCAACGAAGGTTTTAGTTTTTGCAAATTTAAAAGCAAATCTCGTTGGAATTATGAAAGCGAAGTAGACCATTCGAATGTTATGTACTCATAATGCCCACCTATTGCATCTAAACCGTTTAGGTCAAAGCTAAGTGGCAATATGTTATAAACTATTCTGCGTTGCTAAATTGAATCGATAATGATTTCAATATTATGTAATAATTAATTTTGAGTATGCCATGCTTCCATAAAAGTTGAATTCTATAATTTAAGGATGCTACCCTACCAGCCAACAGCAACATTTTAATAAACTTTTCATGCTATTTTTATATTATTGTACTAATAACAAGAAATCATTGTAAAAAATATTTATAAATATATGCAGAAATTCTAGCAGTTTTTGAAGTAGTTGTCTTGTATAGTTTCATTTTGGCTTTCTCTGATCAATATTATCACATAGGAAGAATGTTATGTGGATTAATTTTGTTAAAAACTGTAAAGACCACTATACCGGGGGGTTGGTCATACCTCTGAACATAGGCAATTTACATGGCTTATCACGGTTATGCATATTCCTGCTCACCATTTTTATGGAAAAAAATAGTAGGTAGTGATACTAAATTAAAGAGAATAATTTTCCGCGTCGTTTAATATTAAAAACTTATTAGATGATGTTAATTGTGCATAAAAATATTAATTTTAAAATTTAGATATTCGCAAATATGGGCTGCCTCGCTTCTCAAATATGAGTGGCCGCGCTTGTTAAAAACAAAAGCTGTCTGTTGACAACTCAGATAATTGTGTCGCTTAAAATGGATGCAATTTACTCTAACGAGGAAAGGGTGTTCATTATTAAAACTCTTTATGCTAAGTATTTTTAATACCGATCCATGATTAACGTTGCACTCACGAGCTACTGATCTTGCACTTAGGTTTGGATTTAGTTGTATTCATTCCAGAACCCTCTCCTCTAAATCAGCATTTCGACTTTCTCGATTACCTACAATATTATACATTTAAATAGTATCAATGAACACATACACTGTATGAACTTAATTATTTACCTTTGCTTTCTTTAGCTGCTACACTTCCCGTCATTTCGAATCTCTGCACATAAATTTGTATTGTTGAAATTGTATCGAGAATAAGTCCCTAACTCTGCGTAAACTATTGCCAGCATAAAAAGTTTTAATAATGAACACCTTTTCCTCGTTAGAGTAAATTGCACCCATTTTAAGCGACACAATTATCTGAGTTGTCAACAGACAGCTTTTGTTTTTTAACAAGCGCGGCCACTCATATTTGAGAAGCGCGGCAGCCCATATTTGCGAGTATCTAAATTTTAAAATTGATATTTTTATGCACAATTAACATTATCCAATAAGTTTTTAATATTAAACGACGTGGAAAATTATTCTCTTTAATTTAGTACCACAATTTTTTCCATAAAAATGGTGATAAGCCATGTAAATTGCCTATGTTTAGAGGTATGACCAACCACCCGGTATAATATGATAATAGATAAAAATCTATGACCTAAAAAAAGATTTTAGACAAAAGTTGTTGTTATTAAAATACGATATAAAGAACTGATTGGATTTTTCCAATAGTTCTGTATATAATAACATTCTTTGATCAAAATAATCATCCACAGTAGATTTGTAATTCTTTGCGAGTTGGTTTATACGTATAAGCAAATATGTTCATATTATTATTTTGTAGTAGTTTTATATTAAGTGTTTTTTCTTCATAATGATTATAGGCTTCACTATTTTTTTTATATATTCACAGCCACCTCATCCACCCTTGTAAAATTAAATTTAAATTTTGCAAAACAGTGATTAATATAAAAGATATTTTCTATCAAATAGATATCATCAGTATGTTGAAAGAAAACAAAATAAAATTTAAATGATTTTATGCTACAATTTAGTAGGAGTAATGTAAGGTCAATATCGCTTCCAACCGGTGTACTTTTCGGGAAGAATTTATTTTTATGATATAATAATACCTTGTTGGTCTTGACATTATGAAATATGCCTAGAATAATTTTAGAAGCTTTAATGGAGGCTCAAAGCCGGCATATTTAAAAATGTAGCCTTTTTGGAATGGAAAAAATATATGTAGTAGATCGACCATCGAAGGTCTGCAATTGTTAGCATTTGTTCCTCCCAGGGAAAGCTGCGTCAAGGATTTCAGCATTTTAGCGAAACCATAAAAAACACCAAGTTCTTAGTTTCTACTGCGGCCTGTGTAAAGTAGACAAAGCAAATATCATTTTTTTCAGCAAAAAATTCTTTCAAGACCGCCGAGCAGCCATGATGCAATTTTCGCTCCCGTTTAATGATTTCCTGGATACTCTATGCATGGTTCATAATAAATCACTTATGTAAATGGGCAAGGTCGGCAACGCAACGGGAAATAAAATTGAAAGCTGTAGGTGCACCAGGCAAAGGTATTTCCTCATGTCTTCCTAGTTCATGAAAACAATTACTCAGAACAGTGGTCCATAAACAGCTGTAATTTTTATGAATTTGATTTAAAAACCGTTTCAGCTGAAACGCTAACGGCGTTCCCGAAAGATCATACGGACACCAAATGAAAACTGCGAACTTACAATTTTTCTCGGATTAATTGCACAATCAAGGTTAACTCTGGTAATTTATCAGCTATATAGTCGTGACTATTCAAAAACAATTTTATGCGAAACACAACTTGAATGCGCAGCAGAAAGACGAAGGAAAGTGTAATGATTAACTGGTTTGGGAGAAAAGTAAGAGTCAAAAATGCGGTTTTCGGTTTCAAGTTCAAGTCCTTTTGTACTTTCCTCGTGTTACGTAATGGCAAGATATCTTGCGCACGGAGTGCTGTGGAGAAAGCCACAAAGAGTGGTTACTATTTATTAGACATGGAATCTGTTGGTATTTTCCACTTGGTTTGCTAGACGATCCGATTAATGTCTGTGGCTTCTGTGCAATCTTTTTATTTCCGACTGAGGAGAAAACAATGACCGAAGAATCTTAAAAAATTATAATTTAGTCCATGGTACAGTCGTAAACAATACTAATAAAGTAAGAAGTACAAGCAATGCGTAAAATTAAATTAATAGATTAGATTTTGAAATTAATGCAATAGTGGTTTTTACTTTTTAGTTTGCTAAAGCTTGAGTTTTAGATCGCCATATTTAGACTTGAAATGATCATTTAAATAACTTTATTTACCATGATAATGTTGTTATACTTAAGAATAATTGAATTCAATTATTGCTTTCTAAGTCATCCAGTAATTATAGCTCATGTTTATGAATGCATCGCGAATTTACCACTTTCGAAGTTTTAATTAATATGTTATCGTAATATATTCAATTTAAAGCCGCAACTTCAAAATCATTACAATAATTTAAAAGTAATATGTTTCAATAACCTTAACGAGCTATATACTACAATAAAAATAGTTAACTAGGGCTGCACATCGTGCTCGAAGTGTTTGTCAAGCTTTGATCTTAATAATGTATTCGAATTTATACCTTGAGAGTTTTCTTACTATCCCATACTTGTTATCTTCTTGAATTTTTTCAAAATTTATTACATTATTACTACTTGTGGTTAATATTTCAACCACCAATGTTCGTTTTCGGAACGAAAAACGTGTGCTAAACGAGGTGTGGCTTTCAAACCAACCACAAAAAATCTGATATTGCGTATGTGGTTGATTTTTAAATCAGAACCTTAATTAGTTGCGTGTCATAACATATGTTTAGAATAGTTGACTAAGTACTTAGTTCCTATGTCCAATTATCAGGCGTTTTTGTTGTACTGCTAAAATGATAATTAAAAGTTGTATTTTAATAAGCTGCTGTTTTGCTTGTTAATTTTTCTGGAATTGATAGAAATACCGAACGAAGACAGAATAATTTTGATGAGAAAAAAGTCGTAGAATAAATACAATTTATTAACTTCCATTTGCTTTTGTTGATGTTTTAAGTAAGCTTCTCATAGAAGAGGAGAAAGGGCGATTTACTGTCATCATATTTATCATGTTCTGTTTGATTTGGTTTCTAACTTTCAAAATAAAACGGTATAATGTTTTCTAAAATTTTCTGATAGAGGTCTAATGTTATTAAGCCACCGAATAAAAACAGAATACTCTTATAAATAATTGAGCGTACCTGCTTATTTAGACACCATAAATAATATCTGTGGTTATTAAATTTGTTCCTGGTGTTTGTGATGTGTTTGTGCAAAGCCTTTCATGTGGCATTATGTTAATTTTGTTTTTAAATCGGCAGTGAAGTACCTCGAAATCGTCATTAAATATCGAGAAATCGGCAGTGAAGTAATCCATTGTTTTGTGACTTTTTGTACTTCAGTGCCTTGGTATACAATAGTAGTTTGTATACCAAGGCACTGAAGTTTAGCTTTTTATCACAAATGTGGATTTAGTTGCCGAGGCCCGTAGGGCTAAGGCAAATAAACCACATGAGGGATAAAAAGGGACTTCAGTGCCGAAGAGTACCTACATTATGTTTTTTGAAATCGAGATATCGTGAAATTACAACATTTTAACCAACATTTGTAGGTTATGTTAACGTCGGTTGACGTTTGTCTGTCGCCTCGACACCTACAAAAAAGTCGTACAACAATGGATTACTTTAATGCCGATTTCTCGTATTTTAATGACGATTTCGAGGTACTTTAATGCTGATTTCAAATAAACTACTATTTTCAGAAAGTGCCTTTCTTTAAAATGAAGAACTGAGAATTTAGGCCTTTTCTTGACCAAGACAATTGTACGGATTGTTGCAGAACGTTAAATATTTGAGATATCTTCACCATAATGTAGCGAATGTTTCTAAAAGTATTCTACAAAAGAGACTGACGCTCTCGATGTACTTGCTGCCACATGGGAGCTATCGAAACTACTGACATTCTTATATTGTTGATGTAGCACAGCGAATCCAAGTGTGTCTAATTTTTTGTAAAACTGCCTGGAGTTATTATATTAACTTTTATATATCGCATGCGTTTGTATTTGGATTTATTAAGAAAAGCACACAAGTCAGCGACAGAGAAAACATTTAAAATTTGTAGTGAGAATGCGTGTGTTCAAATTCGGTTAGTTATATTTATCTACTTTCTCGGTTTGTTTAATCAGAGAAAAAAGTTAGTTGACTTTTTGCAGTAACATTATCCATTGTTATTATTCATTTTTTAGAAATATTAATTTCGATTTATACATTTTTATTAGCTCACAAACTCGTGTGTCAATTAAAACCTATTTGAATTGTTTTAAAAAAAGTTTGGTAGAGCAACTGGCCAATTCTGTTCAGATTACATTTCTATTCTGAGTTTTGAGTTCTATTATGTAGCAAATAAATAATAGCCAGTTTGAGGTTTTGCTACACTTTATTAAAATTCAAGCCAAGCCACAGTGTACAGGGTGAGTCACATTCGACTGCAAGTATAGAAATTTCGGCAACTATGAGAGATACAAAGTCGGTTAAATGAGTGAAAAGTTGCACATTTCTGGGAGCAACAATATTCCAGCAAAAATTCGAAAGATCTGTTTCCAAAATTTTCTGAAAAAACAAATTTCTTATCGTTTGCTTTTATTTTTTCACTCTATTTATATAATAAAAGGGAAATTAAAAGCATTCTTATTACAACTTTTTTCTGTGCATATTATGTTGATATTAAAATTTTATTTCGACGTTTCGTCTGTCCTGGACTACCATCAAGTTAATTTTGTTAAGAACTAGATTATTTTTTACTCAAAGATGGTTACACACATTTTTGTCATAAAACGCCATCTACAATAAATTTAAAAAACATTGCGCCAGTGATTTAGGCCAGAAGAAATATTTTTTTTATTTTGGAAGATAGTCTTTAGTTTTTGTTTCGGTGACTTTAAAATACACCCGTATATGAAATGAGAGACACGAACAATAACAATAATTATATGAGTTTAAACAGTAGAATATATTCTCATAACACAGCAGATCGTTGGAGATTAACGATGAGCAAGCGTTTCTAGGTAATTTTGCACATGCACAGAAATATATGATATGTTCTTTAGCAAACACAGTAAAGTTATAAAAGAAACTGGAAATAGTTTGTTATAAGTTATAAGTAACGATTTGCACTGCTCACCATGATTTTAAGTTTTGAATCATGCATTTTCAGCAAACTTACCTGTATGCAACCAGCATTTGGTTTTAGCAAAGACAGTTGTTAATAGCTAAAAATGAAGAGTTAAAGAAGAAAGAAAGTTACCCTTTGCCAGTATCGTAGCCCCACTTATAGCTATGAGGCCCATCGTGGCCGTACATCTGAAACTCGTGCCTGTGAGGGGAAGCAGGAGGAGCATGATGATCAGCAGAATGAAGACCGACAGGCGCGGCCAAGTCAGAGTTTAAGCCATGAGCAAAGCCACTGTTAGCAGACACAGCCTGTTGCGCTCCCTCGGTCTCGAAGCCATGCGAAAAGCCAGAGGCAGCGACCTGGGGCTCCTTGCCGTCATTCCCCTCGTTAGTAGAGACCTTCTCCGCCACATCATATCTCAAACTGCGTACCTTTTCGGCTTCGACGATCTTCTGGTTCTGTACCTTGGCCACGTTGAGCAGCACCTTGTTGATGTTGCGCTGCTTGTTGGCGTAGTCCTGCTCGGAAATGGGCACCAGGCTGATCTCCTGTTTGGGTCTGCTGGACCGGGGCTTCTGCTTCTCGTACACGTCCTTGTTGAACTTCTTGGGATAGAGGTTCGTGGGCAGCTCCTGCTTCGTCACTACAGCGGGCAGTTCGTAGTAGAACTTGGGGTCGTTGTTGGGGTTCCATGGCTCGATGGAGGGAACCTGCAGGTCCTGGGAGGGGACTGGGACGGGGCCGTTGTATTCGGCTTGAGGGTTGGCGAAATACGCGGGGGCCTTCAAGATGGTGAGGGTAGCAGGTTCAGGAGTATAGAATGGTACATTGGGAGCATCTTCCCGTGGGAGTTCGAAGTTAAGGGGAAGAGCGGATGGAGTTTCTGGGGGAGACTGCAGGATTGTGAGTAAGGAGGGCTGCGTTTGAATGGCCTCTGGGTCGTATTTTTTGGCTGCTTTTGATTTTGCGACCTGCGCTGTTGTCAGTGTTGCAATCACAAGGATTGTTGCCTGAAATAAAGAAAAGATTATGTTTAATCTTACTAAATATTAGTTAATCTAGTTTTTAAATTCTGAGGCAATTTATTTAGTTTAATTATCTCAAGAATGCGCTGAAGTAACAAGTCACACAACACTATTCGGCAAAATTCATCAACAATGTGTGAATAAACTGCGTCGTTTGCTAATTATTCGTTTCGTATTTATTTTTAACAATTAAGTCATCAAGTATTATTAAATTATCAGGTGTTCGTCACCTAATATTTCTTCGTGCAGTTTGTAAAAAATTGTATAACATGAAAAGGGCGAGTTCTATCAATAAAATTAATATTAGTGTACAACGATTACTGAAATAATTTCGAAAGCTTTCATAACGATTACTACTCATTTGCCATCTAGAAGGGTATGCGTTCCATGCCATAATCACTACTTGGTCTCTAAGGTTGAAGACCGGCGATCTCCTACTATTAACATCTACTATGAATAAAGTCACTTCTTACACTGATTGATGCCCCACCACATTTCCTTCTTACATTTGCAATATTATTCCATAGGCACCATTCAATGTCCAATGTATAATCTGCTTTACAATGTTAATATAATTAAATAACAACGACACTAAAATTGCTTCCTGCTGTTTTGAAATAAACTTCCTGGTTTCCTCACGAATTTCAATGGCAACATGCTGTAACATGTAAAATTAAAATTTCCCGCTCTGATTCTTCAAAGCGAGAAATGCTTCCAAAAATTATTAGAATTAGTCGAACTTTACTCGTAAGGATCACACTGAATGAGGCGTAGATGTTGTAATATAGTAAATTCAAATTGGCAGCGAACTTGACATTAAGTCTGGAAATGAATATTACACGACAGGCGTTGGTTTAAGATTTCAGTAGGTTATATTTGATATTCAAGCTTAAATTGGCATAGATTCGGAGTGTGGGCGTTAATTTGGCATTTGCTCTGCCAAACACGTTGATCCGAAAGAGTCTTCTGAGGAAGCATAATTAAGCTGTATATATGACAGCTGTAAATTTGAATCTATTTTCAATATGGTCATGTGCTTTATACTTACGAAGCGGTTGCTCAACTGATGTATCACTATTTACTATAGTTGTAAATACCTACAACTGTAGATCAGATTTAACTTACTGTTGTAACTTTAGCTAAAATGTGGGTTCCTAGTTAGAAATTAAAATAGATTATTACACACAACTGTCACATGACTGATATTATTCAATGAGAAACATGCATTTTTTGAAAATCGACCAATCCCGAACTGATTACCTGATAAGTTCCCTAGGAAAACTTATCAACCGATAAGCTCCCTCTAGTACTAATTATCAACCCTGTAGATGGTATCATAATTAGAAATAGAAATTCAAGAAACAAGCAATATGAGTTTTTTGTTATTAGATCAATTTTAAATCATAATTCGTATAGGTGTTTTGTGTAATAATCTTCAAAATATAAACGCGGGCGACACACTTACATATAATTTTACTCGTGCCAAGAGTCATCGTGCTGGTTGCCCTTAAAAAACTGCCCTCGGGACAGTTTTCATTGCAACCAGCACTCGACCCTCGGTAAGTATGTCTAGCTCTTGTTATATTACTACTAGCAACTCAGTGAGACAAATGTCTCATTTAAAAAAACAAAAAAGACCGTTTTGCAAATAGAACGCGTATTCACCACATGTACGTATATGACGTCATTGTTGGTAGCAAACAAAATTTGTCTAGAATCTAACCTAAAAAGTTAGGATTAGGATAATTAAGATAATAATTAGTGTTAGAGACTGAAATTCGGTTCCTGACCTGACATGACCATTCCAAACATATAACTTTAATAACTTTTTTCTCTATCTCTTACGGTTTGGCTGCTGAAACAGCGTCCCGGACGGACAGACAAGTCTATTAGATAAAGGATTGAAAAGTTTAAGTAGAAAATACATAAATTTCGAATAATGTCCTAATAGAAAAGCTAATGACTAGGATTTTTTGGGATGCCGCATTGTTATTAGTTGATTACACATAATTATATGTTCTGTTTCTATAGCTGTTGTAGAAGAAACTGGATTTAAAAGAATACAAATTCACCAGATCTAGCCCCAAGCGACTATTAGTTATTCAGATATTTAAAAAAATACATAGAAATGTTATACGGGTCAAAGTTTACGCTTATATATTATAGAATCTAATACGCACATCAAGCGCACAAGTGGTCCCCCTATCACAGCTTGTTAATCGCGAGCTCTTTCGCTTCCCGATTTTTGATCCCGATTTTGCATTCGCATGGTTTTTACGTTTCTCGTGCAAATTTGAGTTTGAATTTTTTTTGCACTTACAATTATGCGGACTTCGTTTGATGGCACCCGTTATTGTAGTATTATTTCTACGTTATGATGACTGGTTAATTTAGGCGCGTATCTGGAAACCAAAATTCCTTCTGTCAATCATACTCGTTTTTACGCTTTGGCAGCCGTTCCAACGTTGTCGAAATTTTCAGCTGCATCTAATACGTCGATGTTTTCGGTTAGTCTTAATTTGGTAACATTTTTCGTGGAAGCACGTAGTATTTTGACTTCATCTGAGCCATTTGTGGCCTGCTGTACGCCTACAGCAAATTTGCTGCCCCTTTCATGTGCCTGATGTCACTCTGCACCTGTGACTAAAAGTTCAATGTTTGGCCCGATTGCCTTCCGTGGAAGGTCCCGTTTCGCAGCGGAAGTATTTGCGCTTTACGTAACCACCGTATCGTTTTATCAAACAGCATTGCTTTCGACATGTGCTTCTCAAGCCCCTAAAGTTTTTATTAGTCTGTTTAAATGTCATTTAGCCTTATTTATTACCTTTGCCTACTTAATTTACTGTTTTTCTATCCGATTATTGCTGGTATTATTAATTTAGAGATAGTATTTTTATACCGGTGCACCCTATTGTGTTAATGTTTTACAAATTTAATAATACGATTGGTTGTTATATACAGAGATCAAAAATAAACTATATGGCGGGAGCCATTGAAAACAGTAAAACTTGCCTAACCTGTAGCAGGCCTTTTAAAATTCATTTTCGATATCTTGTTTAACTTTTCTACGTGTTCTCTTAATGTGGGCTATCAATTTAATATTTACATTTGGTTTAAATTACACATTGTTGCATATTTTTGTAACTTATTACACTGCGCTAGTCACATGAATTAATAATATAGTTAATTGTAGTTCAAATGTAACTTTATAAAGTGCAGTGTAGACAACGGTCATATTTTTCATGGGGTCCCGCCATCAATTTTATTTTTGATTGCCCTGTATATTTTATGATACAATTTATTTGTATTAGTTACTGCAAACCTTTTTACGAATTGGCCGTTAAGTGAGCTGAGTTCAGATTATATAACTAGCAACTATGTACAGTCGTGTTCATTAAAGTGTTTTACAGCATTTGTGCTTTGTGAGTATAAATTAATTACACAAAGTTAAAAAGGGTGCTGTATACACATATACTTTGAAAATGTACATGTTGGTCTACCTAGTTAATGATAAAGTGTGAGCCTGTGTTGAGTAATAACACGACCATCAATAAACTTACAACAGTCGCTGTACAACAGATTTTTGAACACCACTGTACATGTTTGAGTTAATGAGTTCTGGTCTTTATTGTGGGAATATTTGTTGTATTAAAAACTCCCTTGCAATTTTATTTGCTTTTGTAAAAGAACCCACGCTATCTCCAATCAGGGCTATACTATTCATGAGGTTACAAACCAATAAGAATGCGTAATTTTCCTGAGTTGTTATGTATTACAACAGTTATGCAGTAACTAGTATGACGATATCGATTATACAAACCTTTGTATAATGCCAATCACTAAAATCACACAGCCTTGGCTAAAAAATGTAACAAGCATACGAAATAGCTATTTAAGTAACAAGGAATGTAAGGACCTATTAACATTTGAGGTAGGCAGGTACAAGCCAAGGCAAAGCCGCGGCTTGGTGTCTGCCGAAAATGTTAATAGGCGATACATTCCGAGTTATCTTATTATATTTTTCCCGCTGCTTATCGAAATTTTCCTAGACTTAAAAAAAAATCGTTTCTTTTGTCACCTGTCACCAGGATTAATTTTCGTGAGTGGTGTTACCTGTGAGTGTCACATGTCACCTAGACGTTGTTAATTTTATTATGCTAGGAACTTAATAATAATATTAAGTTCCGTTGTCAAGAAAAAGCAGCAAACAAATATAATCACCGACTTACACGTTTTGTTACTAAGGCTGCATTACTGCCTTACATGATCAGCAGCGGGAAAACAATATTAGAAAGGTATACCCATGAATTAAAATTTTGATAAATAAAAAAGGTTATTAAATTTATAAATTTTTTGATTATATTTGTATTTTACTTATTTCCTTTATTCGTTGTATAGTCTACCTGTATAAAACCTAACAACCGAAAATTCTCGAGACTTGACATATGAAACATCACACTGCGCGTCTCGTGGTATTTCAAGCAATACGTGTAATCGATTATTTTAGATTGTCTAGTTGTATAATATATGAGAATTTTAAATTAACTGAAAATTCTAGTATCAAATGATAATTTAAATAACTAAATAAAAATGAAAGGAAAAAGGGAGATGTGTAAGAAGCCTGTAAAAAAATATAATATATATTTTAAAATTTAATTGTCATTACAATTTAGGGAAGAACACGTTACAACAAGCTACAACAATAGAGAGCAGCTGAAAAAATTGACCAAGAAAATCACAAATATGGTAAATTAAGTACATACATAAAGTCCGTTTCAATTTCACATGACACCGAGTAGGCGTTGAAATTAAGAACGTTTTTATAACAGTGTAGAAAAAGTGTCAGTTTAAATGTTAGGTTATAAATGTTTGACACATCAGCTTTAGCTTTAACTATTGAAAATGCGATATATATTTTTTGAGATTAATTATTAATAAGTATATACTTAAGCTTGCTAACCCATTTTTTCAACAATACTTTAATGTTGATCCAGAAGATACATTAATTACAAACATGTGAACCATTATCTAATAAACTAACACCAGAATGTTATTACAGCACACAAAGGCAAGATACAAATTAACTTATATTTGAAAATGTTCTAAAAACTTATTGAACTACTTATCTACTTGTAGATTTAAAAGATCTTGCACAGTAAAGTACTCCTTTTTTCATGAAAATTCCAAATTTTTAATTGTAGGTCTTCATTAAATGTGAAATTCCAAAATGTTGCGTTTTTTGAACTATTTTCCGTCGTAGTTGTAGCCAAATTGAGTTCATCTTGCACAATTTTGTACACCTCTGCTCTGGATACCTATCAGCAAAATAATAAAAATCTCTGCAGAATAGTTATGAATACTTACTGAAAAAATCTTTGCTACCGCGTTTATTATTTCACTTTTTGTACGAGTACGGCCATTTTTTTCCGTGAATGTATTAAAGCATTTGTAAACTGCTGCTTGGTGTTTTTATAAAGCTTTTTTGGTATTTTGAGTACAAAAGACAAATTGTCAGAATGACTTTAAGGTGTCAGTCGCTGAGTACACTTTAAAAAAATTTCAATTCATGGTTTACTCGATGTCATGTGAAATTGAAACAGACTTTACATGCTGAACGAAACAACAAAATCTATACGGAACTCAAAGAAGACTATAGTATATGATATTGAAACGGGCCAGCTCGGATCTCTCGCCGACAATGTTTATTTTATATTCAAAGCCCAAACCACCTTATATTTTTATATGTACTTTCTTACGCGTTAAACTTAAGCATATAGTATTTTATGTAAGCAAATATTCTTAAAGTCAGTCTTGGGCTAGAAATGCATAGTGAAGTTTGGTTTAACGCGACCACAGCGAGAAACACATGCTATCCGGGCAGCGAAGGTAGTTTAACTCGTGCAGATTTACCCAAGAAAACGCCGCAGCACGTGCTGACGACTCGAAGGCGTAGTACGCGGATCCGTCCAGAGCGATATACGTGGATTGGAAGCGGCCTTGCAAGTTAATAAATTCTGCACACAGTTGTAAAGTGCAGCAAATAAGTGTTTTCCGGGTGCACCAGTGAGTACACGATTTTGTGCTACATTTAAAGCGTCCATTTCAAGGCGCTAATTTGCATTGCATTGAAACGTACTTTGCCACGAGTTGTCACGTTATTCAGACGAGTGACGGCCAGACTAATAATCAGGAATCCTCCAGCATCGCCAACCAGGAGCGGGTAATGTAATCGAAGTCGTGTCGTTTTCAAGGATATGGAGAGAGGTTTCAGGTAAAGTGTTTTCGGTTCATCGCGATAATATTGCTTTCAACTGCGAGCTTTAGCAAGCGCGAAAAACTTTGTTTCATCGGCAAATAATAGATGTGTAGCTTACACTTGAAGTTAAGCATGGCCGGAGTCAAATAAGTATTGGCTTCAGGCAATTTTAACATTGTGGTTTTGTTAAAGGATATTTATTTTAGTTGCGTTTTAAAGATAATTATTTTAACGCTATTTTGTATTAGATTTCATGCATACGTGGTGAGTGGACTCACTTATCTTGCACGTAAATTTTACGAGTAGTTATGTAATTTTAGTTTTATTTGATTTTCTTTGATTGCATTTGTGTTTTCTTTGTATTTTTAAATGTTTTTATTTGTTTTTTGAAGTCAATAGACTGAACAAAGTAGCTTTTTTGTGAATTGTTTTAAGTGTAGTTTCAGCTGACAAACTCCGAGAGGGAACCAAATTCCTGTGTTGGTAAATAATGGTCTTTCGTAAGCCACTAACTGAAATAAAAAAGAGTTTCATATTTACTGAGCTATGCAACCAAGGAGCAAATAGGGCAAACAATTATTCAAATATTAAGGCGTAGGATATGTTTTGTTCACATTTCATGTATCCATGAAGAAGGGGGACAAACATCGCACTTTAATACAAAACTAGAAAAAGATACAAAGGAATATATGTACTCATCAATAATTGAACTAAAATATAAAAAGACTGTAGGCCCTAATGGCATACATAACGAGTTGCTACTCGTAATAAGGTGAAAAACGTGTTGGTTAGTTTTCTTAAAATTATGGATGAAGAAAAGATACCAGAAGACTGAAAAATAAGCACAATCATGCCTATATTCAAAAAATGGGAAAAAACTTCAGAGCTACAAGGACTTCTTAGTTTATCCTTAAATTCAATAGCCAGCGCCATCCAAAGAAAACTTAAAAATCTAATAATGGTATCAGAGGAACAAAGGCTTCTGGCAGAATAGGAAGACAACAGGTGTGATATTTATTTTGCAACAGATTGTTGAAGCATTGAATTTGCATGCCTCGCATATCTCTGCTTTGTGGTCTTAGCAATATAATTACGAATCAGATAATATAGGAAATAGTGTAATAAGTTTAACGTAGTAGCTAACAACTACAACATGGAAATATCAGCTGAAAAAGCTAAAACCCTAGTGACTTGTAAGAATCCCTTGAGGTTTAAACTAGAACTAAAGAAAAAGGGGATAGAACAAGTTATGAGCTTTAAATATCTGGAACAAACGCAATAAAACTATGAGTCTGTCTTTGATGCAACCTGGAGCAATAAATATATGAACATTGATAGTAAACTTAAGATATATGCAGTATTGGTAGGACATGTGTTAACCTACGCAACAGAGATACGTGCTGAAATCAAGAAGACCAAACAGAAGATAAGAATGCCTGAAATGAAGACGCACCCCACTATATTCGTGTCATATGTAAGGATTGGATTATCGTTGGGTGTTCTGCCTCCCTCCGATACCGCTATCAAGGATAATCCTTAATTACAGATGACACTTATACATGCCTCCCGCAACATTCTCTCAAAAAATAGGTTTTAACTAAATAATTACTAAAAAATGTCACCAGTACTCCTCCTAAATGGCAAAAATATGCAAAACAATACATTCATCTTCAAAACCAACACCTAAGAGGCCCCTTAAATAAAGGACAGCTGAGGTTCATCTCTTGTGGAGCAAACAGAAGAAGTTCTATAAGAAAGAAGAAGAACATGATGATGGCTATGATGAAAAGGAAATGACGGAGACACACACTGCATAAGATTGAATTGGTTCAAAAACTTTGAATAGGTCTTTGACGAAGCGAAAGAAAGTATCGCATTCCTGACTTTTCACATCTGCAAGTCGCTAACTTGTTAAATTGTAACAGTAAGCAATTAAACCACTTAATCTAAATAACTGCCAAGGCGTTTAAAATTAATTACGTAGAAATTGTCAACACGAAACGACAACGTGCCAACTAGAAACCTAATTGCTGTGAAGCAGCTGCATTAATTAAATAGCTCCTTGTTCTAAGGATTGCTAAAATGCATTTGAAAATGCTAATCGAGTCGTACTTGACCCAATTAGCTCGAGTTTTTAGGAGAATAACCAAAAAAAGAAGTCGCGTGCCGTCTGCGATAAAATCCAATTCAGGCGCGAATTTATGAATATGCATTCCCATTTGTGTCCAAAGCGGCTTTTTATTATTGTTTTGAAACCTAATTGCTGGCCTGTCGCCAATTATAGCACACGCAACGCGGTTTAGCAACTGCAATAAATATAAGGTCGTCGCTCCGCGAATTTTTCCTTTGACAAAGTGTCACCCCCGCAGGAGCGGGGTGTGTGACCATAACGTCCTGGCGGAAATAATGCCCGATTTCCGACTGGCTAGAACGGATAATTAAACCCCGGAGAAAGTGACCACCGGCCGGAGAACTGGATTCGGCGTCCACAAGTTCAGTGTTAAGAGAAATTATGCGTTTGTCTCAAAAAGTGAAAGGTTTGAAAACGAAAGGAATAAGATCGGTTCGTTCGAATTTTAAAAAGCGACCGTTTTGTAACGTGTCGCAATGTATTCTGCTATCGAGCAGTCTTTGGCATTTGTCTGAATGGGCCCTTGCACAATGCAATTTTTCCATTTCGTCGCCGTTGCCCAAGATGAGCGCCTTTTGACCTCTGATTCATCTGTGCTGATTTGCATACTGAGTAGGTGTTGATCCAAGTTACAAAATTTCTGGATGGAGCTGAACCCACACTAACGCCGCGACTTGGCGATTTCAACGAGACATCAGCACACATCGCTATAGATTGCTGTGTTGCTGTGTTCCAACTAAATGAAGAATAACGAAGAAAGAAGAAATATCTTTGTTTTGTTTTTTTTTCGATGATAGTTAGATAGTTATATTTGTTTGTTCTTCCACACTAATAATTACTACAACCTGGCAACTTGGTTTCGTTTGTAACTTAAAAATGTAAATGAAAAAATATACTAAATGTCTGCATCAAAATAAATTAAACGCAAATCACTCAAAGAAAATTGTAAATTGCCAATAACAACTTTTTTATTTATTTATTAGATTTAACTTTCGCTGATCGAGCACTGACCTCACTCACTGTAATGCCAAATATTATACTGGGACACGACCACTTGCAGTGTATCAAAACTTCTAGCGCATTCAATTGATTACCTCCATGTGATCATAACAAATAATAATAGAAACGCAATGCTTAATATAATAAGCTACGGATGAACTGATTAAGCTATAACAAAACGAGAGATTGAAAAACTGCATGCTAAATACATGTTTTTAAATGTTATAAAGGTAACTGGAGAAATAGGCCTTTAAGTATATATAATTTATGTTGTAGTAATGCCTTCTGAAATATTCATGTGTTTAATTACAATCTGTAACGCAATCTATAATTTGCATATAAATTTTTTAGGGATTTGTCCTCGATTCAGGTAGACCTTCATCTCAATAGAGATATTTTGCATGGTGTTGATTCTATTGGATAATTTTTGTGCCTGTGCTTTTATGAAAACATTTTATAATCAGTAGTAATACTATAATAAAAGAGTGTCATTTTGACAGGTTAAATAGTCCGAACGCGCAGCGGGAGGATTATTCTGTCAAACTGATACGATTTGTTATTGTGCAGGAAGTTTGAGACGTAAAACCTATTCGAAGTACGCATTGTGTTCGATTTGATTATTGTTTGAGTAAATTTCAATATTAGGAACAAATAAATATTTTATTGGCAGCTCAATTTGTTTGTATTAACCTAGCTGAAAGTCATTTCCATAAAAACATCAAGTTGACAAAAGTCATATATTGCGTCGCCTAGTGAAGTTACTCTAGCATAATCGATTTTGTATAATCAACAGTAATATCCCAAGTGCATTAAAATAGCCGATTAAATTTTGACGTTTTCTGTCAGAATGTTTTGCTAAGAAATTTGTCAAGTAAATTTGCCGCTCAACAAAAATCCCGAGTGCGCAGCACGAGGGATTTTGAAGCGGAAAATTTACGAGATATATTTCTTCAGAGCAAAACATTCTGACAGAAAATCGTCAAAATTTATTCAGGCTAGTTTACATGCACGCGGGATGTTCGGAATGATTATTTCCTGAATAAATAGATAAAATTCAGTTGGTGAAGCACCTTTAATAATCATGTTAAGATTATGCACAAGCGATTAAATTTTGACATAAATTTAACCGCGGTTAAATTTTGACGTTTGAATTTTAGTCATTATTAAACTGACAGAAACCATAGTGATTACGCATTATTATGGACATGAAGGAAATAATCAGTTATAATATCCCAAGAGCATCGAAAATAATCGATTATTTTCCGAGTAACGAGACGTAATCTGCGAAAAACCACGAGAGCGCAGCTCGAGTGGTATTTTAAGGATTACGTCGAGTTACGAGTGAAAAATAATCATTATTTTCGATTGCTCGAGTGGTATTCGTTACGATTATATAATGAATAGAACGATAATAATAAATTATGTTATTTCTTAGGTTGGCACTGTTTGTGTTAGTGTCACTGTTTATGTTGTTGGCACTGTAAGTGTCAAATTCGACGTTATCAGGTTAACGTCGAATTTGACATAGACTTACAGTGCCACCAACAGGTTAGGTTTTGTGTCAAAACTGACGCAAAACCTAACCTGATAACGTCGAATTTGTGTCAAAACTGACGCAAAACCTAACCTGCTAAGCTCGAATTTGCAATAGACAGTTATTACATCATGGCTCTAGATTATTATTAACCATTATTTTTGCTTTGTTGGACCCACCGAAACACCGAAGTGATTATACCACGTCTTCAAGGGTATATCCGTTTATCTATACCTTGCAACTAAGTAAAATTCTCAATTACTATTGGCCAAATTTATAATGAGTTGTATAATCGAAATTATACAAGATAACTTAACTAAATTCAGCCTTCTGATTGGTTGAGATCGCTACGAATAAAATAATCAATAGTACTTTTGTCTCTATCATAAGAATATAATTGGTTTACTTAAAGTTTACTTAGGCGATGGCGAACCGTTCAACTTGAAGAGGTTGTTTTGAATAACTAACTTTAGATCCCTAGATTAAACAAATTTAACGTGAAAGATTTTTTTATAGGAGCTGGAAATAATTGAACTATAGGCGATATTCGTATTCTGATTGCACTTAGCAATAACCACAAATTGCCAATAAATTAGTTTCCCCATAAAGAGTTTAAATATTTACAAAAAAAGTAGATAAATATTCAAACCTGGTAAATTAGTAAAAGAAGAGTAATGACCTCTACGCGCTTCTGTCAATAAAGAATACCAAACCGTTAAATTTAAATTTAAATGTTACATTATGGGGCAATAAAATATGCATGTTAGAAATACTAATGGTTGTGGGAGTGTTTTATCCTTGAATCTTACATCGCTTTTTGTTTTAGTTTCTTAAATATACAAAATCCTTTATGGCTCTAAAATTATGGGAAAATATTGAAGCCGTATCTTTAACACGCTCTAGTGTTAACAGTAGACATAACCTTGCTTTAGTTTTATCAAGCAGTTCCACCTGTCATGTTGAATTTAGTTTTGCATCACTTTCCTGACTAAAACTTGATAAGAAGTTTAAATATGTATTTAGAGCTAGATTAATACAAAATGTACTTCCTTTTAAATTCAAGGATAATGATAATGACTGAACCTGAAGTAATGTTTGTGAAGCGGTATGTACGCTTTTGCATGTCTGAAGCTAAGATATTTCATTGTGATGACCTGATGACAATATACATTAAAGTATACAATAATCCTTGCTACGATACAAATCACCACCGTAAATGAAAGTGTTTTTAACGAAGTCAACATGACCGTGAGATGCATAACTAAAAAAGTTACATTGCTTACATTTACGAGTAAAAAATTGCTAAAACAAAAGACAGATCACTTATTAATTGAAATATTCTATACTACGCGCAAGTGCCTATCACTACTTAACCGAGTGAAACACGAGTCACACGTGATACTTATAAAATACATTATCAATTGTAATAGATAGAAAGTGCATTTTGCAGTTTTAACTGAATAATTTGAATTTTTACTGCTCTCGTCTGAAAGACGAAGGACGTATTGTAATCACGAGAAAATCACCTTCCGAGATTTCTTCAGATCTTTACGTTTCAGGGTCCCTAGATGACGAAAAACAGGTTTTCTCAATTTCGTCTGTCTGTTGGCGTTATAAATCAAAAACTATTTGTCGGAGGAAGATGATATTTTGCATAAGCATTATATATATACCTGGCATAAAACCGAGAAAATTTCAAACAAATATATACAAGGTGAACACCTTAAAAATAAGATTTTGTTTATTTTTGACTTAACTTAGCATTAGATACAAGTAATAATTTGCACATATGACAGGCTTTATTCTTGCCAAAAATGAAACCCAATAGATACAGAATAAATGCTGTACGATACAAAAAAGAGCAACGAATTAATGCGGGACGTTAAATATAGCTGGAACGCAGGAATTCGAAATGTCGCAGTAGATTTGGAAGCGAAAGCGTAAACTACCTCCAAACAAAGAAATTGGATGGGCCGGCTCGTTCGCAAGCGCTGAATTCGAGTCGCATCACCGGTAATATTTGTATTTTTTGTTTAACTGAAATACAGGAAAGTAACAATTTGCACTTTACTTTTGACGAGAACCCAACAGATACGGCGTAAGTGTTCTTTTTGCTTTACAGCGTAAGAGCTGTCAACGAAAAGAGGTTCTATTTAAGCCAGCCGGGACGCACGTAGTCACGTAGTTCTCCCTGGCGTAGGTAGAAATAGCCCGCTCCCTTGCAATATCCCACAAAACTTTAAGACTCCATACGCGGTTCGTCTGCCCTTCGAATTCTGCCACCGGTAATTTTTTAAATTTGGAAATGTATTTAATTTATTAGAAACATGAAGATATTTTTACCCCTAACTTAATTTCATTTTTAAAATTATTTAGTGCCACAATGTCGACGAGGGAAGTTCTGGGTAAAGCCTTTTACAGATTTTTACTTGTAATATTCCTAGTACACTGAATAATACCCATAATTTGGTCAAATTTTTCTTTCTAAAAGAGTAAGTTGTTGGCGAGAAAAAATTACTGGGGAATATTTAATGTAAGTACGCCGAATATTCGATCACAATACTACCTATTTAATGAAGACTAGTGAAACACCCGAGCTACGCTTCGCTGCGCTAATTACACGATTTAATTAAATTAAATATAACTTAATTAATTTGATTTTACTTTACTTTTTCGCACTTTTTTAAAAATAAAAACCGGCCTACGATCTAAGTCTAAAAATTAGTAAAATTTTAAGCTATCATACAATTTAATCGGTCCAGTATATTCGGATGAGATAGCGAACAACCATACAAATAGTTTCATGCTATTGACTGTTTGAATGTATATCCCTAATGCGCTGAATACTATCGATCATTTTTTCGTGCTCAATTAAAGAAAAAAAATGTGGAATATTCAATGAAAATATTTCGAGAAATGAAGATTTTTTCAACGTTCAGGTGGCACGAATTAACGCTAAAATTTTGCACTTTTGTTGATTATCACTGAAATAGTATTGGCGCATAATGTCTCATGCTATTGGTTGTTTGAATATATAGGAAACCATTGACTTGTAATATTTCTAGTGTTTGAATAATAAACTGAAAAGTACCGACAATTTTTTCGTGTTTGATTAACGAGAAAAAATATGTCTGGGAATATTCAATGCATTACAGTGGTATATTCGGTGAGATAAGTACCTTGCTTGCTGTTTCTTACAGAAATGGAGACTGTAATGTTCAAGTAGCATGAATTACAACTGAAATTTTGCACTTGTGCAAACTTACACTAAGATTGCGTTAACGCAAAATGAAACTAAAATAAATAGTCTCTATTGGCTGTTTGAATATGTAGGGCAAAATTAACTTGTAATATCTGTAGTGCACTGAATAGTACTGACATTTTTTTTCGAGTTCGATAAAATTTCCTGGGAATATTGTACTATTTCATCGAGAAATGAATATTTTCTAACGGGGAAGTAGCATGAATTAGCGATGGAATTGTGCACGTATACAAATTATCGCTGAAATTACAGTAGTGCAAAATTTTCACCTGTATTCAATTATCTCCATAGAAACTAAGGTAAATAGTCTCACGCTATTAGTTGTTTGAATTCTTAATACAATGTTTAGCTTAATTTTTGAAGTAGAATGAAGAGTACAACATTTAATCACCATTATTTACCAATTGCGATTATTATAATGTATCAGTACTACAATTTTTAAATTATTCTTATATGTTGTTTAACTATTATTAAAAATTTGGTAGCAAATCAGTGTCATAATAGTAATTTACGATAAAGTGCGTAAAGCTAGTCTTTAGTCAAGTGTGGCTAAAATGTTCTACGCATGTGCATCGTATAATATTTTATCTCTGATAGAATCTAGAAAACACTGTAAATATAAAAAAAATATTTAAATGTAAATTAGGATTACCAGCAACCAGTCGTAATTTGCGTGGTTAAAAATTTTAAAACACTGACGACGTGTCTAATGAAATCATTTTAAACACGTTGCCATTGCCGACGTGAACTAATGAAAACATGTTATTAAACAGTCGTTTTGCAAACTTAAAACTGCCAACTAAAAGACAATTTTGCACACTGTCGTAGATAAAAGATTAAATTAAATTTGAAGTTTTGATATAAACTCATCAACATTTCATAGATCGTTATTATCGGCCGTCTCTTCTAAAACTTTTGCACAAATCGAGTGAGTGATGTTTTACCATTACTACTTCTACTACTTCTACTACTACAATAGTTTTGCATTTTACTTTCCAGCTACCAGATGGGATGTGGCACTGAATTTTACAGTTTCCTAATTGCCCTTCTGCATAACGTTTCTTTAGAGCACGTTTAAATCATGGATAACAAACAGTTTCAGTTAAATTTTTTAACGTATGTACTATTAACCCAAAAAGTTTTAATAATAGAATATTGAAAATTGAATAGATTTGTCTAATATTTTATAAGACAGAATTATGTCTGAAACGTTCACTTTGTTTGCATAATCGGTAAGAGTGAAGTGAAAATTGTGAACCTCTAAGTCATTGTACTTGTAGTACGAGTGGGTATACTTAATACGGTTTCTCGGTTGCGTGTACGATTTTTATAATAATGAAACCGATATTATAACAAATTTGTCATGGCAAAACATTCAGAACTAAATGCAGTCTCAATTCGATATTTTTTGGTAAATCGGCACACGAAATCAGAGCAAGCAATTTACTAAAAAGTACAGAAATGGTAATGTAAATTTAGATCCAACACGTTTTACGACTTTTTGAATGAATTAAGTTAACATTTTTATATTGCTATGAAACGTCATGCAGAAACGAACTTGAAAATTGATTTAAAGACATATGGAATTTGGCATTTAGAAATATTTAATTAAATGATTGGAAGGGATGTATTAATCAAATGGGAAGATACAGAGCTTCTACAAATGAGTAATCCAATGTAGACATTGATTCTTCTATAGGGAACAATTGCTATGTAATTGATGTAGGAGTAAATTTTGTTTTGTCGTTAAAAATTTAAACACAGGCAAATCTTTGAATCAGGGAATTGAAAAAATGATTAGTATCATCACTATTTGTTCCGGCTTTTCTCCTGTAAAATCCCCATGAAAATGACATAACCGAGAGCTTCAAAGCGGCGAATCCGGAAGTCGCTGGTCATTAGATAACAATTACAATATCCGACGATCTGTTGTCCACCCATGCAGGTTTTTCAGAGAAAGTCCGTGTTTATTTGCTGGAATGCGCGTAATTAAAAATACGCAAGAAATATTGAATTTGCTATATAATTGATACGCCATTGAACTTCCTGTATAATAAAAATGCGCGGCTGCTGCTTCCGGTGTTCTTGCATCTTTTCACTCGGGCCTGTCCAATTTCTAATTGTTGGTCGATAATTACACGAGTGCCATACGTTGCATAATCGTAATTAGGCACCTGGCCAGCAGCCCCGGTCAAAAATTACTAAATTTTCGTCAGACTTGCGTTTGGTCAGTAACAGTTCGAACTGCAATAAACCGATTAGATGCGAGTCTAAAAGTATCTCGAGCAGAAAGTGCCAGACACAGCAAGTTATGAATGGATGCGGCCGGTAAAAGTGTGAATATGGTAATTAAGTTGGGCAACGTTTGCCATGTACCAGCCGCTTTTACGGTTATGCCGATTTTAGCGTTTTTGGGGTAAAGTCGCTGAAGCGGCAACGCCGCACGCTTGGCTAATTTCAAGCTATTTAGAAATTATTAATTAATTTTCTTTGCGTAGGTAAAGTTTTTGTCTGGGAGTTAGCGTTCACTTGCAAGGACACGAAAGTTACTTCCAGTTCCTGCAGCATTTCAGTAACAAGGATACCCACAAAACGACTACAAAACGAGGAAAAGTTCAGTTGTTTTAGGTAAAAATGTAAGTAAGTAGGTGTGGCCCACATTTAATTATGGTAGAACGCATTAAATGGAAAGGGGGCCCACAGCTTCAGGCATCATAGAAAAGAGGTGCTTTTTAATATAAGTTATTTTTAAAGTGGCCGTAGATGTTTAAACATATTTTTTATTTCAATAAACATTTCTATACATGCTTCATAATAAAGCAATTGCAATTATCTGCTGTCAATACTAGACATATCCTTGTTTTAGTTTCGCCAATCAGCTCCACCTGTTACGTCTGTTTCATTTCTTTTAATCCCATAATGACTGTATCTTAAAGCAATGAAGTGTTAGGCTTTTACATGTTTGAAAGTAAAAGTCTTTAATTATAATAGCAATGAGCATAAAACTATATCACTTCTTGATACGATACAAATCTCTCACGCGTGGTTATAAATGAAAGTATTTCCAAACGAGACAACGTGGATATGAATGCAAAACCAAAGAAAGTTACATTCCTTACATTTGATAATAAAAAGTATTACAATAATATTATAGAAATATTCTACTCAACTGGCGAACGTTGTTTCAAATCCATCATGCAGCCCAGATTCCTCCCCGAGCAACATTTATATTCGCTATTTAAATATCGTCGATACCGAATACGTAGGTATCACTCTTTCGAACATTGTTGTGCTACAAAATAGTCGAATTATTTTTTACTGCATACGAGTTCAAGTTTCTGCTTTATAATCAAATAAAAAAAATATGTGTATTACTTAATACATATTTTATAATTTTAAAATCATATATAACCTAAGAGATAGAGTAACAAGGTCAACACATCAGTAAGACACACAACTCACACAATGGTTGCTGCGCAAGCACCAAAGGTGCGCTCCAACTCTGTATCCCGAATCCGGGGCAAGTTGAGCATTGTACCGCCAGATGCCAGCGCATAAAGCACCAGCCTCTACACCGCAAGGTAAATGAGGTTACAGATTATACATACATACATACAAAATCATATATATCAAGAAGATTTGATGTCTGGCCGATGAGGGAGAAAATTTTGTATTGTTTTGTAACTGTGGATTTTTTCTACCATTGTGTCAAAAGAGACAGCTTTTTACCCAGTTTGTAATGTAGAATGTGACTATACAACTTTTAATTTTAGCATGTAAATTACGTTTATATTACGTCTTACCATTAGTGATGTACAAAGAAAAACGTAATGTAACGTAACATAACAAAAAGTTCGTGTTCATGGCACGCGGCATGCCAAGCTTCTGATACATAAATAGCTATTATATGTAATTTATAACTGACTTTTCCTAAAAAAATCAGCTGAGTTATCTAGATTAAAAGAAGATGCGATTTTGGAGCCGATTTGTTGCGTAGTTATTAACTCGTTCTGAATTATGTGCAGGAGCACCGCTGTGTTGAAATTATTGTAACTGCTCATAATGTTGAGAGAAAATATTGAATGGTTTTTCTAAATTGAGCACATGTTTTCGTTAAACTTTAACTTCAGACATTTGTCAAGAAATCGTGTCGGTTTTTCCCTTACTGTGTTGTTGTGTAAAGATAGGGCATCTTTTTCAAAACCGCTTGCAATCAATTTGTCGCAGTATATTGATTCAAGGAGGATGACTCGATTTGCAATTTATTTCTTTATCTTTAGTACGTGTTTCAAAGTGAAGCAGTATAATGCTGCTGCAAAATGAAATTATTTTGTTGTAAATGTTTTTGTTTCTTTGCGTTCCAAATGCATTTCTCAAACGAATGAAATTGGAGTGCTTCTTACATTTAATCATTTTTTTAAAATATAGCATGTTAATGCTTTTGCATGTGTTTTTGCTAATATACTTTTTGCCTCGCCTTTTCCCTACAATCTATAATTTCCTAGTTTTATTATAAAATCCTTAATTTAGGCTCTTCAAAACCCTCGAATGCGAAACTTGGCCTATTAAACAACACGTTAAGCCTAGGCACGTAACAACACGTAACAATTTATCTGTAAGTACGGTTGTCGCCAAAAAAATCGGGTACACCTGTTTTTCCCAATGTAAACTCAACTTTTAGAATAATACCTTAGCAAACTATACAGGGTGTTTGTAGATCGTTAGGCAGCTCGTAACTTCGTTAATAATAGATATCGAAAAAAAAAACAATTTTTTACTTTCAATGCCAATAAACAACGCACATATTGCCGTAATAGTTATTTAACAAACAAATAATTATGTTAATGAGAGCGATTAATAATCGAAACATTTTAGTTGTAGAGATTATTAATCGCCGATTAACATAGGAGTTAGTTACAATATTTTTCCGTTGATCGTATATTATTATTTTGAAGAAAATTCAATTTTATTCCATGAAAAGAACTTGACACTTAAAGTTGTCCTGATAATATTTACATTATATCGAATTAAAAATGCAAAACAAATTCCACTTAGCTCTAAAAATTCTCCATGATCGAACTATCGCACCAAACGCGCTAGAACAATTGAAAACTATGTTTTTTTAAATGGAATTATATGAATTTTATTAAACAGTTGAAAAATATAATAAAAGAGCTTTCCAACGATGCACCATATTCGCTATTTCATTTAAAAGTAGCTTTTGTATGTGTGTATTATCAATAACCTCATTTACCTTGTTTACAATTTATTCAAAAATACGTAAAACATAATGTACCGGTTTCAGGATATTAAGCCTTTGTTTGCATATACAAATGTAGGCTGGTAACTAAGTCATAACTGTATCTGTTCGGTAATAACCCTTTACGGTACATAGCAACCATTATCATACTGAAACAACTGTATCTCGACGGTAATATTCCATTACCGTACATGGCAACCATTACCATACTGGAACCGATAAACTATTGAACAAACCACGGATGTTATGAGTCATAACAGCCTTAGATATCTTAAAATACTCACTCTACGAGCTCGGATGTCAAAACAACATCTGCGGCAGTTATGATACTCATAACATTTCTAGATATTGAAAATCATATGATTTCATTTTTTGAAAAATATAGTTTTCAATTGTTTTAATACGTTTGGTGAGATAGTTCGGTCATGAGGGATTTTTAGAGCCAACTGGAATATTTGTAAAGAACTTTGGTCTCGTGAATCTCTACAACAATAATGACACAAGCATGTCAAAGTATACTCACCAGAATATTCACCACTTGTGATATAACTAATTATTTTTTTTGAATTGTGGACACAAACATCCTTAAGCAACTTACAACAAATACTCCATTCTTGAATATTAAATTAAAATGTACGATAGCATCTTGTACTGCATGATTGCTGCAATAAAATCCTGGTATACTATTTAATTGCAATCTGATAATGAATAAATCTTCAAGCTACAACATGGAACAAACAACGAAGCGTGACATTTCAAAGCAACAACACAATGACCTTGGCTGGTGTTATTGTTTGTGCGCAAATTGTTCAAATTGAATGATCTCCAGATGCAATAAATTAATTTATATACTTTGAGTTCTTGCTTTGGGTATCGTAATAGTATATTATTATATGAGCGATTATGGCAGCCATTATTCACGAAGATGACGTTTTCGCCACGCGCCTTCGGCTTGTGGCGCAAGTCATCTGAGTGAATAATGGCCATAATCGCGAATGTAATACGATATTTTATCTACTCCTATGCAATAAGAGTTTTGTGTTCATATTTCCGAATTATGACATTTCTGACAGCTGTTAACTTCACAAGTCATTTAATAATAAGAATGAATTTTGTGATTGGCTACAACCTATTGAATAATGAAAATATAATTTTCTGATTGGTTGCAACTTGCAAACTATTGAATTATGAAAATAGAATTTTATGATTGGCTGCTAACCGTGAATTATGAATCAGAATTCATGGCCATTATACAGTAGGAGGAGATACAAATACTAAAAACAGAGTAATGAATTTTTTTAACGTTGACAACCTTGGGTACTTCGCTCCGTGTACGGTCGCGGAATTAAAAATCCGGACACTTAAAATGATTCAGTGTATATCTTACTTTACTTTACTTATCACGTTATGTGGTGAAATGAGTGAAAATCAAAATAATTACTCGTATATGACAGCATGCCTCATTTAAGAGTCGAACAAAAAATGCAAGTAATTACATTACCCAAAAATTGCAAAAATCATCTGTAAGACTCGTCCGGATTTTTAATTCCGCGACTGTACATATCGAACTGTCAATAACCACCTTTATTGCACCGCACAAATATTGCCAACTGCTGCGAAATTACCTAGAAGTTAAAATTTTATTTTTATGTTTAAAAAAGTGACAAAGTAGATAAAATACTGTGTGATACCTAGTTTTTAAGGCATTTTGTCTCACTTACAACCCATGCGTGCTGCAAAATGCTTCTTATAAAACTCCTATCATAATATACTAACTAATTAGATTTCCCCGTTTGGTGGGAAATAGAAAATGCATCGCATTAGATAAAAGAACCACTCAAGGAGCGTTGTTAACATTCAGGTACTTGTTGGAATGCAGTTGAAAAAGGTATCGCCAAGGATAGCGAACTGATCGGATCGTGTGGCTCGCATTCATCAAGCTAAGGTAACAGCAGCTTGAATCTGATATCGGCACACTTCTTGTTATAAATAACTATGATTTACTGCAGTTGCATAATGACCTTTCAGCTAATTATAGGTGCTCTATTTGTTTACAAAAACGTGTGAGTCACACCCGGAAACGCGGCGCCAATTACGCACTCTTGTTAGATTTTTTCGTGCAGGCCGCCACAGCCAATCAGATGGTTTCATTACCGGATACATAGGATGCTCAGAAAAACTGAAAGTCTGTACCGTAAGAATAATGGTCTGAAATGTATCGAGTTTATTATATGCAAATATTTATGCTTATTTCTGACTGAATACAAAAACAATATTGCTTGAAACATCGTAAGATATTGAAATAAAGCAAATATTAATGTCGAAAGCAACGTTTTAATTATATCGTGTGTTTAAAAACAAACTCATTCGTAGCATGTCATGATCAAATTGAAGTTTGCCATAACTTGATTGATACCCATTGAAGCAAATGAACTACCATAAGTCAGAGAAAACTAAATTACATCTTGATCTTGAACTATTTTCCTAAAAATATACAAAACACTAAATAAAACCAATTTTTATTGACTGTTAGGATTAATATACTCGTTGTTGTGTAAATGTTATCTTATTTTTCTTTTTGCTCGATACAAGTTTACTTTTGCCTGTCACAGTGATAGATGTTTGTATAAACAAAATGCAATCTGACATTCACCTACAGACTTAAGTTAAGACATAACTAGATTTTCCAAGGCCTACCCTAAATACGTTTTTTTTTAATACACGATACTATATTTCTTCTAAAAAAATGTTTTGTCCAACTAAATATTTTCTAATTCTTGGTCAGTTTGGTCTTTGTCTCAATCACTAAAATTCTTCAATCCTTAAATTTGTATTTAAAATATATTTTCATTTTATATTTCTAAACAAATGAAATTTTCAAAATTTCGAATTTCACAATGGAGAGAGCCTACAGAAAAGAACAAATATAAACATAAAAATTACTAAAACTATCTCAATTTGTAAAAGCAGAAAATATAAACTAGTTTATAAACCTTTTTGTGTAGTTGCGATATCCCAAATATTTATGAAGACCTGACAACGTCTGAAAGATTTATGAATTAACCAGAGCACTTAAAAATTGTATTGCTCTCCACAATCGCTGAGATGTTAAATGTCAAATTTTGTAGGTGGGATTTAAAGGCAAATATTTTTAAAAGTTGTGAATTACAATGCAAATTAACTATTAATTGTCGTAATTCGCAGTCAGCAGTTCACACAAATAGCTTACACCGAAAAATTCCATTGGAACCCAGCGCCATTAAAACAAAGGAAAATAAAAATTCAGCAGAGATACTTCTCGTCTGACCGATTACCAAACGAGTGCCTATAATTTAGATTTCATCTCACCACATTTCACCAAAAGGAACGAAGAAATGCGGGACGTGCCTAGTTTTTCTTAGCAACCGAATTGGCATTCAGGACCGCTTCCGATCAACAGGAAGTGAAGACGTAGGTTTACTCTACCGAAGCTAATGCTGTTTAAAAACAATGCTCGAAAACATGCAAAACAGAAGTTTCCAATTCGCTTGCCGCTTTTTTCGCCGCCAATTACAGCAAACACGTTTTACAACTTAAGCGTTTTTGGACGCTCACGCGTTCTTGTGGTGGAAATTCAGGCAATTAACTGTCGATCAAAGGCTGGTTCAATTGGAAGACTTATGTGTGAAATTTCGGGGAATTATTTTTAGATTTTGTAGGTTTGTGCATCCCAAAAATCGGCTTTGAAACTGCAGCTGCGCAAAGTGCTGATGTCGAGTTCTTGCAGTTATTAGTTTAGGTTTGAATTAAGCGGTTGAAATGAGAGAGCTGATTTCTGTCGTTTTATAGTTATGGAGGCAACTTCTCTGAACATTGGCGTAACTAGCGGGGGGGCCAGGGGGGCCAGGCCCTCCCCAGAGTGCCGTCTGGCCCACCCCAGAAAAATAGAAGTTAAATAAATATAAAAATCTGCTTTTATTATTAACCCATTTAAACTAAGGGGTTGGTTATCGACCCCTACACGTTCTTACATTTTCTGGTTTTATTCCCTTTTTTGGCTTAAAAACATTATAGTATAAATAGCATTTGTTGGACGGATAGCTCTAATGAATAATAATATGCAAGAGAAAACATTATTAGTTAGCTAATAATTACTTTGAAAAGACTGTTTTCGTCTGAATATATTTTGTAGTTAATTGTGCACCATTTTAGTTAGTTTCTCTTAAGTTTTCTATAAATAAAGAACCAATTTATGTGCACAGAAAAATATAATTGCAATTATTTCATATGCGGGTAAGTAAATGAGCTGATAACTTAAGTGTATCGCTAACTACTCCCTCGGCACATACAGCTATCTACCTATTATAGGCTCATCCAGTTCAGACTTACGGTGACTTGCTATTTGGAGGTTTGCCTTGCCTAAAGAGTTGAGTTTATAGCTTTGAAGAGTACGATCCAGAATTTTATGTTTAATAGTGTTCTATATAAGCAAAGTAAATTTTGTGGTGCTTGAATTTCCAAAGTTGCTAGCCCAAGACAGAACAAATAGAAATCACAATAATAATTAAGAGGATATTGATTCAAGAAAGTATTTGCTTCGACGATAATGAAAAAAACTAAAAATTGTGGCTCAAAAACGTGTAAATGGAAACCAAGTGATGTTTCCCAAAAAAATCTGTTTCTCCTGGAATAATATTTTTTTAGCGCCAACTTCATTTTGTTGCAAGAAGTAATCTATACATTTTTTATGTTGTTTATGAACCGAGAAATAATTTATTAATCTGCTACTCAGACAAATAGTATTACGAGGGTAGCACCCATAATTTCTGCAAAGCAACAGATCAAGTGCACCATGGAAATCAAACTTGACATGAAACCAATGTTTGTTGTTTTCTAGTTTAACAGTCCAAATTTAGTTTTTATTATTGCAACAGTTATTACATAGTTAATTTTGAAATAAGTGTTGTGCAGCAAAAATAAATGTAACGAGAGAAAATTTTAGAGCCATAATTTACTATGCCTTTAAAAGTTCCATATCCCCGAAAGAAAGTTTTGGATGACTTCGTGCTGCTTTGGTGACCAAGTGTCTTCGCATCAGAGGACTGTCTATTGTTGGTTTAATGAATTTAAATTTGAACGAGTTTCAGTTAGTGACAATTTTTGCGAAGGAGAACCAATTTCTGCAGTTACCGATACGAACATAAACGCTGTGAGAAGAATGATTCAGTAGGACAATCGAGTCACGTATAGAATTATTGAAAACGTCTTAGCCATTGACATGACTGCAATAAACAAGATTTTACATAATCATTTGGGTGTAAGAAAAGTCTGTTGTGGGTGGATACCACACAGTTTAACAGAAACACAACAACAGCATGTGGATTGGTAAAAGAAATATGATGAAGGTAGATATAAAGCAGTTTACATCATAACTGGTGACAAAAGCTGGATATATGCATTTGAACCCGAATCTAAGCGACAGTCTGTCCAATGAATGTTTCCAACAGATCATAATCTAGTTAAAATGAGGACATCTCGAAGAGTTGGTAAGAAAATGATTGCTTGCTTCTTCTCAAAATCACGACCTATCGCAACTGTCGTGCTTGAAAATAGACGTGCGGTTACTGCAGAATGGTACACAACAGTATGGCTGCCAGGCGTTATTCAAAAAGCTCGTTTACAGCGCCCAAGGAATGAGATCGTTCTGCACCATGACAATGCTTTGTCATACCGCATATCAAACAAAATAACTTTTAGAGACTTCCGGATTAAAATTGCGAAGTTATCCCCCATACAGTTCCGACTTATTACCTTCCGATTACTTTCTATTTTCTCCATTAAAGGATAAAATGCGTGGTGTGCGATTTTGAACACCCGAAGATGCTGTGGAAAGCTTCAAAAACCTCTAGTGACTCAAGAAGAGTGGAATTTGTTTTGAAAATTGGTTTTACCGAATGTGAGTTTAAGGACAAATATTTTGAGAAACAATAATAAAAACAAATTTTAACTACAAAACCTTTGTTTTATCAGATTTCAGAAATTTACGGGGCTACCCTCGTATAACAGCGTCAAAGAACATGCAAATAAATGTATGCGAAAAAGTTATGTATGTACGTAAATCCATATCTTTATAGGTATACATAGGTATTGACGATGGTTGGATGGGGGCCTGGCCCTCCCCAGCCAAAAATCCTAGTTACGCCAATGTCTCTGAAACATGTTTATTTTCGAATTTAAATATGTTTCGCTTTAAGAAAGCATGTAAAATATACAGAATGTATCAGAATAAGAAAGGCCTCTATAATAATGCAAGTCAGAGAGAAACCTTAACATATATTGAACAGTGGACAAAATGACAGCTAAGGATTAAAATATAAATTTAATATCACTTCTATCAAAGCCAGAAGTAGAATTTCGTTGCAATCTAAGTTTAGAAAAGTGATGTTTTACTGAACAAGCATGGCTGGTTTGAGTACGAGCGTTAGCGAGTACTTAAACGGCCATACAACTTCAGTAAAACCACTTTTCCAACGTGTTGCGTATACTATTTTATCGCATTTCATAAGAAATGTAAAGTATTAAATTTTTACCTAAAAGTAACACTAAATGTCAAAACATACCTAAACTGAGCCGAACTAGTTTCTATGTACTGAAACACAATAAGCAGCTCCAGTTGATGTTATGCGTTTGGCAGTACTGCAGTGTATTGT
This sequence comes from Agriotes lineatus, assembly GCA_940337035.1. NCBI lineage: Eukaryota > Metazoa > Arthropoda > Insecta > Coleoptera > Elateridae > Agriotes > Agriotes lineatus. The sequence continues at coordinate 13,052,152 of OW679198.1, read as the reverse complement.
TGGTGACACTGTAAGTCTATGTTAAATTCGAGGTTAGCAGGTTTTGCGTAAGTCTGTGTCAAAACTTACGTAAAACCTAATGAACCACCGTTGCTATGCAGAAAAGTACCACATTTCTGAACGATTTTGAATGTAGAAATGTAGTACATTACCAAATGAAATGCTATAAAAGATATTTTTAATAATACCCAATAAGACTGCACTGTGTGTGGCCTATTTACAGAATGTCAAGCTCGGAGTTTTAAAATGGACACCCTGTATATCTTAGTTACAAAAAAGCATTTGTTTAATGGCGGTGGATCAGGTCCCGGCAGCCGGGATGTATAAAATTACATTTAAAATACCGGCAGCCGACATTCGTTCAATTTCAACTAAAAATCCCGGCAGTGACTGATGGGAAGGGTAGTATATAGGTACATTAAAAGAATGAGGTTAGGGATTGTCACTGTAATGAGAGCGTGTGCATTATTGTGATTATTTCTATGCTAGTAGTACAGTGCGGAGAAGATGAAGCTAGGAGATAAATTTAATTCCTTTGAAGAGTTTAGAACTTAGTTAGAAGATCATAAAAGAAAAACATTAACTGAACATTGGATGAGAGATTATAAAACTTTTTCTGCTGCCAAAAAACGATTCTTGGGGGGCAGGGTCGAAAAACTAAAGAAAAAAGAGTAATAGAAAAACAAGGTAATAGATTGTTTAGGTAATAAGATTTGGTTGTCATATATTTTTGTGTTTCAGCTCCTTCAAACAAAACTGTAAAGCCCATATATATTTAAAATTTAACATAAAGGAACTATAATTGTCAATGATACGATAAAATATATAAAGTACAAATGACTGACTGCCGGGACTGTTAGTTGAAATTAATCGAATCCCGGCTGCAGTTATTTTAAATGTAATTTTATACATCCCGGCAGCCGGGATTTTTAGTTGAAATCGAACGAATCCCAGCTGCCGGGATTTTAAATGTATTTTATACGTCCCGGCAGGCGGGATTTTTAGTTCAAATCGAATGAATCCCGGCTGCCGGGATTTTATATGTAATTTTATACATCCCGGCTGCCGGGACCTGATCCACTGCCTTGTGTAATAATATAACGCGTTGACAAATAAGAACTGTTAACAAGAACTGTCATCTAGGATTATAGCTTTTGTTTTTGCCAAAGTAACATTGTTAAATGGATTTTCTTGAAAATGCGTTTGATCTTATTGGTCGACATGCAACAATTTCTGTGAAATACCACCTATAGATGTCTATAAAGTACTGAAAAGTATATTTTTGGCAACGGGTATCATTTAAATATTTTGTAAATTTAAGCTGCATGATTCATTATATGTTTTAAATTGAATTCATTAAACAAATTGTCCATTTTTATATATATATTAAATATTCAAACTTTTCGTTATGCAAAATGTAGACAGAAAACAGAAAAATGTTGTATATCATATGAGATAGAAAGATTTTACCTGACAGTGTAACAACACGAAATTGAGCATAATTTTAAATTTTCCCGAAGTACGATTAAATTCGCCTTTCAAAGCATAGCTGGTAGTTTTATCCAGTTTAAGTTCTAGCAAAGCACTACCAATTGTCGATATTAGTCTATTAACAGGCCACAACTCAAAATAGCACTAGTAAAAACATAACTAAAATACAAAGGAGGTAAGCGTTAACTCGAAATTAATGCAAGTTATTTCTGTTGTTTAGTTTGGAATTTTGTAAAATGTTAGTTTCAAGTAAAAAAATTGTTTCGGCCGTTTCGATAATAAAATTGTTTTTTTTTGCAGGCTTTTTTCCACTGTGAAATTAGGCATTTTCTAAAATTAGGCTTAAAAATTAAATTCTAGTTAGTAAAAATTATTTTTTCTATGTAAGAATCGAAGAGTTCCAGTATCTAAGACACCGAGCCCAAGGTTTGAAATACAGGGAGTTTATTATAACGCGCAATGTGTAAATGCGTTTATTTTAAAATGCAATATGGAAACGTTATTGAGTATGTAAAAACATACTAACATACGGGGGAAGGAATTCTGTTGATCAAATGGTATAAAGACTACAGTTTACAGCAAGTATGTGGGTTATTACATGCCTTGTTATTCTTTCTGATGCTTCTTTTTCAATAAAATTGTGGTTCTTATATTGCATTTTAAAATAAACGCATTTACACACGGCGTAGCGTACCCTTAGAAACCAATAGTAACAATCAAGTCCTCATGAAAACGGCAATACCACATTGCGCATTATAATAAATTCACTGTGTAGCTAAAAACTAATACAATTTTAGAATTATTATAGTTAAATTTATTAAGTCTTCAGCCTTAGCATTTGTTGGCTTTAACATTTTACGACGATTCAGGGAAATCAAATTGTTCTAAGAATGAAATTTTCGGAAAACTCAATAACAACAAAGGTTCATTATTAGGAACTTTTGTTCAAACATTTGTCGAAACAGTAAAAATAAAAAATAAATCTATAATTGGGTGTTGAAATTTGTGTGAAATAAGCAGTTGTATATGTTTCAGAAAATCATTTTATATTTCTATTACTTAAATAAATCATTGAGTAAATAATAAAATATTATTAAACAACTCGCCAAATAACAAACACATGTCGCTGTTTATTGTTGCTGAGCACAGAAACTATCGAAATCGTTGCTCTTTATTTCATATGTAGCAAGGACCGCTGAGCACAATTAACATCAAAATAAAAAAAAATATTTCCTGCATTCGATTAGTGAATCGGATTTAAAGTGCGACTTTCTAATTGTTCCGGTTTCACAAAGCACGAATGTTTTATGGATATCTCTATGCGGCCAGGAGTAATTAATATAATGCACTTTCATATGGCGATTGTTAGTCTTGCTGCGCATGCGTTCTGAAACGATATCGAAAAACCGCTTGATGCAAGATCGGGTTAAAATATTCAGAAACACTTTATTTATCGCCCCGCCGATTTGACTACTTCTAGGGAATGTAAGAAAGTGTCGGACGAAAAGTCAAGGATGCTCGCGCTGAGCTAAAACGGGATTGAAAATTAATAACGCTAAAAGTCACAATATTAATAAAATTTCGCATTTGCATCCACACTAATAAATTTGGGGCCGGCTCAATCTGTCTAGTTTTGGATCAGTTACAAAGTAGTTTATCTTGTTCTGTCTAATTTCTTAAGATGTGTTAAGAAGCATTAGTTACTCTAATGTAGTTTCCAAATAACAAATAGTTAATGGGCGATTAAAGTTATTGGAAAAAGTTGGTTTGTTTCATAATAATCAATATTGATAAAATACTTGCTTCTGAAAAAACATAATAATGGAAATAGTTGCAACGCAAGTATTATTGAGCGAAATATTCGCGTTACACAATATGTATAACTAATTTTGTCAGGAAAACTGTATATCTATAATACATTCTGCATTTTTTCGAAATACATATATATCATCTCTTATTTGATTGTATCAAGTACCTAACGGTTTAAAATATGTATTTAATTTTTAGTTATTTAATAACGACCAGAACAGCTCGTAATTTACAATTAGAAAGCAACTCTTTACCATGTACTTAGTGCCAGAATTTCTTAATATTTGATTGTAAGTACTTCTTAATAGAATAAATAAACAGACAATTCACTATAAAAACATCCCGAGGCCCGATTTACTTGAAACAGTAAAATTTGAACAAATACTAAAATTAAAGACAGTTTACTAATTTTGTCCAATTCTTACCCTCACTGCCTTAATAGATTTCTTAAATTTTGATTGATTATTTTTTTAAATTTAAATTTCAGTGAATGCCGAAGTCCACAATGGAGAAAAGCCTGTCCAACTTTTACTATAAAAACATTTAAAATGATTTTATTTTCGTCAAACATTGTACGATATTGCAACAACTAAGTCTTGTCTTGTAATTATTTGTTTGAAAATATTATATTTGAACAATCTGGTATTCTCTATTCTGGGATACCGTGATTTAAGTAGTAGTACTAGAACGATTTCAATTCGTAAATTTTAACAGAGGGTGTATTTTCATTTAGTTATATTATTACAATTTTACATTTAGACCAAATTTTATAATACTGCACAATGAAGAAAAGCCTGCAAAGGAGGAATTTGCTAGGAATTTATTTAAAACACTGCTTTAAAAATAAAAATGTGAATTTTTTTGAATTTGAAGCTATTAAAGAAATATAAAACGCCATAACTGTTTATTTAATTATTTTGAAGCGACAATTATAATAAACGGAAAACCAAAGTTCTAGTTTTCTAAATGAAGAAAAGCCTGCAAAAAATAATACTGCTGAGATTACTAAAAAATGTTGCTTCGAAGTTTACAATTAATATTTATTTATGTTTTTTAATTTTTACGTTGTAATTACTCTTAATATTTAAATATTTGTTTTAGCAATCCACCGTTAATAGAATGGTTTCAACAGTATGAAGTACTGTGCTAAACGCAGACTAAACAATTGAAATTTGATAAAAACAATTTCAGTATTGCTTACTAATACACGTTGTTGAATTTAAATCTATTAAAAAAATATAAAAAGTTTTTTTAAAATTTCTCAATTTTAATAGTTGCGCGTTGGCTCGCCTTTTATTCAATAATAGTAACAAAAGAAAAAGCACAATCAAGTAACATATTCTTACCAGTTGTAAAACCAGGGCCATTTTTGATACGTACAACACAACTCGTTACTCGAACAAACCACCGCACACAGTCGCAAAGATCAAAATATAGCAACAAATTCGCTTTCATTGCTTTTATAGTTTTCCATTTCTCCTCGACTCGCCGAGTGCGCCAGGGTGTCCGTCAGGTGGCGCTTTGAAAGCATACGTCTTGCTAAAACCGCGTTCGAGATGATCGGGAAAGCGATTTTTAAGCAAAAGAACAAATAGTCAAGTATTGAATGGGCTTTGCGCAATACGAAGATCTTTAGAAACTTGGCTATTTGTAATAACTTGTATTGTTTGCTCTGGCGGCTTCCTGTTGGGCTGCTCTGCCAGAAATAGGAAGAGGCTTTCACGTTAAAAATCGTTAATGTAAAGCACCCATTATCGCTGCAATTTGCAAAAACGAGTGTCCCTTTCTGCATGGCCAAGGAAGCTCTATTTTTATTATTTATAGAAAGGACATTCCTGGAGTTGAACAATTCGTCGGGCACACATCTAGCTGGGATTGACACACGATTAAATTGATTAAGACCGCTAATTGCTCTCAGATTTATTTAATGCATTGTTAGGCGCATTCCCAAACGTCCTAAGCTTTTTAAGGCCAACACTTGCGTGTAATTTATGTATATAAGCTACGCTCCGGTGGAATGGGTGTGTTTTTCAGTTTTGTGTGAAAGTGAAAACTGTTTTGCACCGGCGTGGCTCGAAACCGCAAAAAGCTTTACGTTCCGGTCGCAATTTGTAATTACGGCCGCTGATAATGAGCTGAGCTATTTTTCCATATTAATAAGTGAAGTTTGATGCTAATGTAGCCGAATTACACCGCGAAATGCAAAGTGGATCTTTCTCCTTCTCGCAACTCTCGCAACCTTGTCATATAAAAGTAACCGTTCGGAAGTTTAGGAGATTTCAACGACCGATTGGGCAATAAACACATAATAAATACACTAGGCGTCTGCACGATGTAAGATATTCGCGGCTTCGTTTGCGGTTGGTGACTCTAATAAGAGTTTTACGACTGCAGTTAGGAGAGTTAGAAATTCAGAAAAATTATAAATGGAAGTCTGTAGTGGACCTCTTGTCTTACTCGTTTTTGCAAAATATTTTATGGTTCTGCTCCTTTTAATTTGCCTTAAAATTGCACTTTCCCAGCATTGGTGTCGTTAAATAAAAACTAGAATTTCTGCACCGTTATACAACGTTATAAAAACTCGAACAATTGCAGATATTAGTCATTCAGCCTGTAGTATTTAACTAATGTGCCGATTAAAATTGATATGTGCTAAGTTTATGTTGAACAAATGAACGTCCAAATTTTAAAGGTGGAAACCCTCAGGTTTTTCTTATCTTTCATTTGGGTTTTAAAAACCATTATGGACGTATATAAAATGTTTCTAATAAAAATTACCAAAGTAACAGCTATTTCAGTAGTTTTTAAAAACAGTAAATGAGGAAATTTAAAAAAAATTAGTAAGATAAAAAAGTCTTACAACAAAAACAACGTTTCAGTAGGAAGTTTCTATTACACTGTTTCTAGTTATTTTAACTATTCGATAAAATACTTTTCTGGAAGACTTTACTTAATCTCGTGTTAATTATAGTACCATACAAATTCAGTACTTCTATTATAGTTATTAACCGTTAAAATTCCAAAAATGCTGCAATAAAAACCTTAGGCGTGATCTTGCATGGCTTATTCCTCTTCAGTGACCTTACAGCCGTCATATGCATTGAGCAAACTCTACTGAGACTCTCAGAAAGAATAGAAACAACGATTCTCCGTAGTTTGTTAAATTTTTGATTCCATTATTTTTTTCTGGTTTGAATTGGCGGTTTTAAATTTCACATATTATAAGCCAGTGGGTTTCAAATAAACTAGGCTCTATACAATTCTTCTAATAAAACTTTAATTTATTGTAACTGTACATTAACATATTTGTTATAGCTAAGAATCGTAGAATGTATACTACAATTTTAAGAAAAATTGCAGTAAGATCATTTTCCGATTCTTTGAAATTTTAAACTTGGTTTGTATTTTTGTTTTATATTGTAATGAATATGGGCACTTCTCGTTATTATTTTTTAAATTAATTTATAAATTTATATTGGTGTAGCTACTAAATATTGCTTATATAAATATAAACTTTAAATTTAATTCAATGGGCAAGTATTCTGCACTTTAATGTAATCGTTAAACCTTTATATCAATTGACTAGCTCGGTAGAAAATGAATACTCAACCAGGGTTGGGTTTTTACATTTGGCTAAGATAATAGTTTAATTAAATTGTCATTAGATTCAATGCTAAGTCGGTTAAGTGATATTTTCGCATTATCGCAAGTGAAATGTTGTTTATACCTTGATATAACTTCAATTATATTTAATATTGAAGAAAGCAATTAATTACAATCTGTTTATTTAGGTAAGCTTTATCTTTTTGTATTTAGGTATTTGCGTGTGATAAAGGTACCTGTGTTTGTTCACTACAGGTTACCATCTATATAGCCTAGCGGTACAATAATTGTACCGCTAGGCTATATAGATGGAAACCAAGTACCGCACTGAAGTCCACACTTTGGAATACATGCCGTCTCTGGTTGGCTGCAAGAACCACTGCAACGAACTTCTTCTCAGTCCAGTTTTTCTGCCAGCAATATTATACCTTCGCAGGTAAACTCCGCCAATAGCCCCTGCTTGCATTCAATCACGTACTACTTAAGTACGTATGGTTCGTGCATTAATTTATAGATTTTCATATAACTATCAATAAAACACCATTCAACTTGATTGCTGGTTTTTATTTGATTTACATATGAAAACCAACACCAGCAATAATCATTTTTACCATTGGAGTTCTTATTTCTCAGCTTGTTATTTTTGATTTCATTCTCATTGCCTAGTAACGAGAAACCTCTTTATTTTCCCATTCGCTTAATACTGGATTCTATTTAATTTTGTAAAATGTCAAGAATTTGACAGTTCTTCACTTAGAAATATAATAAAAGTCAGTCAATACGACTTCGAAAAATGTATCACTATAAAACACAGCATGCGCCTACAACATAACATATAAAAACCGTACGCTGCTGTCTTAGGCGGTACAAAAGACATTTTCCTTGGTAATATCTTACCCACAACTCTCAATTAATTATAAACATTTTAAAATAGAGCTAGTGCCCTAACTCATTTACGGCCAAGGGTGTTCGAAGCAGTACGGTGTCGCTAATCCGGGATTAATCGAGGGACGAGAACCAAGTGCGTAGGAACTCTCGATGTGACAGCTAGGTTAAGCAAATTCAGCATGTAGGCCCAGCGAATGTATCGAAACGTCTTAACGAATTTTAGCACTTCATAACGCGTCATAACGTTTCATAACGTTTGCTAATAGACCTATAACACGAATCGCCTAATTATCAATGAAAATGAAAAATGAAATTCTCATGATCTGCATCTTGTAAGAAATATCACGACGCTGGTTTCAAAAAACCTGCAAATGTCTCTTAATACTTGATGACCTTGGAATAAAGCAGGGAGTTACAGATCCCTATATGACCTCATAAAATGGAACTGACAACGTGGCTCGCCTAGAAATATCGACCTTGCGTTGGTTTTGGAAACTACAGCGTGAAGTTGGCTCTACTCCCCAAAATTCTATTGAGGGATTAATGTTTTCTTGTCCAAAAATGGTATTATTCGCTTAAAAGATATCTTCTCGAATACCTTTGACAGTACCGGCAACAAGCTAATCGGCTTACATGAAGAAATTTCTCCTGCTGGTTTTCCTGGTTTTGGCAGCATTATGATTTGCGCAATATTCCATTCACTTTGAAAATAACCAGTTCGAATGACTCCATTAAAAATTTGGGCGATAGCTTCAAGTGCTTCTGTTTGTAATTCTTCCTGTAATTAGGTCGAACACTAGAGCTTTCTTCGGGTTAATTTTATAACCAGTAACTTCGTAACTTGTACTTTTTGAAGTCTAATCGGTTCAAGTGGTAGGCCCATTTGGTATTGTGCTTCAAAGTAGTGCTATATCTCCTTTTCTCTTTTCTGAAGGTTTGAAAACGCCTAGCAAGTGCTGAGCAAATGTAGCGGATTTTTCTTTAAGGTTTCTAGCCCACTTCCCATTTTAGTCTCTGATAGGTGGAATTTACAATTGGGGTCTCTTGAGCTTTTTAAGTCGCGGTCCATGGAGAGCAGTCAGTTATTTCGGTGGCTGTTAATATCTGCATAGAATCCTGTATTGCTTGTTTTTTGAGCTGAAGCATCAACCTTTTCAGCTTTTTTGGGGCTTTATCTTCATCTATTCTAGATATTTGACAAAGTTTCTTGATTCTTCTTTTTTCTGCATCTTTTAGCACTACTTATCCTCCTCCCGTCGTTTGTTTTCAGGTTTTGGTGTCGCTTCTCATACCGCTATAACTATATTTTAGTTAGTGTCATTATCGAATTACCAATTTCACGAACAGTTTTTAATAGTATTTCCAGTTATACTAACAGAGCTAGCTTTTTCCTAAAAATTTCCCAATTTGTGTTTAGTGCAGTGTTGGCTGTCTTAGTGCATTATTTGAAAATGTAATTTTACTATGATTTCTTTAGGATTTAATTTCACATTGCCTGGTATTTATACCTTTTGTGACGCAGACGTCTATAAACTCCGGTTGTTTTCTGCGGTCCGTAGGTCAATACGGAAGTTCCCCAGTAGATAACTGGTTCATATTATTTTCTTGCATTGCTGCTAGCATTTGTCATCCAATATGTCCTTGGAATTTTTGGTCCCAAGTGTTGATGCTTCGCAGTAGTGGTGACTACCGCTAGTTATGAAACTATAATATGATTAAAAATTATTTTCATCTAGTATGGCTGTGGAATAGTTCCAAATTTATGAATGAATTATAAATTCTCGTCCAGAAGATGATTTGCGTCCCCTAAACCAGTTAAAATAGGTGGAACTACATACTTACCTTGCATCCACCTATTAACGTTAAATTAGATCATAAAATTATCTGCATGCTGTTGTACAGAGTTCAGGCAAATGCATGGCACAAACAATAATGTATACTGAACATAGCATACTACAGTGGAAAATATTCAGAGGCAGCTGCAGTTGACTGCTATTAAATTTATTGTTATAAGGTAAAATGACTCTAACGTTGACGTCACGGTTTATAAACTGTGATTTATAAAATCTACTAGGCTAGTCACAATCCACCTTGCAAAGAGGGCTCAAATAAAACTGACGCGTATAAAATTATATCAGGCTTAATTCTAGTAGTAAAAGAATGCAAGCTCTAACTACTAGAAAGAAAAGATATAAACGTACAGGATCTACAAACGCTGTAGAAGATATCCAGAAAAAACGTTATATTATATACAGTTATCACCAAAAGGTTGACATCAAATGGGATTTTTTTTGGAAAATCAAAACCCTGGCGATCGGAGGTGACTGACAAAATAGAGAAAAAAAACGACTACAGAAAGTTGTTTAAAATGTGATTTTCTATCTAAATACAAAATTTTGGGTCAACATTTTGAAAAAATTCTAAAATTTTTAGAACATGTAACTGAGTAAAGAAAAACCTCCTCATTTAGACAACTGTAAAATAACATTTAATGGATTTTTATAGCAGCATTTTATTACCAGGGATAGAATAGAGTTTCGGAAGCCATTAAAATAGATAAATCTAAAGTAATAATTAATGTTTTTTATTATTTTTTGCAATTATAAATAATTAGTTTTCACCTAAAGAAATGAATTTCAAAATTAAGTCTTGGTAAGTCAAATTTTGAAAAAAGCTAAAGAAAAAAGTTGTTTTCTGGCCTTGACATTGTTTAGTTAGCTAAAACTAACACATTAAAGAAATGTCAATGAAATCTTACTTAATTTCCGAAAAAGAGCACTTTTCGAATTTTGACAATTTCGAAAAATGCCATTTTGTAAGTAAAAATCACTCGGTATATCTGATAAGGGCTAAATACGTTTTCAGACGAATACAAATTATTGCTATACCGTTTTTTGAAAAATAAAAAATGAAAATTTTTCTCGTTTAATGCCGACTTTTTGGCGGTCACTGTTTATATAAGGTAATACCGTATCAACAATACCGACTCGAAACCAAAGAGAGTCTGCAGCTCGGAAGGGATAAAGTTCAGAGAGCACATTTAACAAACTTGGGTAATCTGCTTCTTTTTATGTATCAAACTTAAATTCACTCCCAGATATAGTCGTCCTCGCTAATCTTTCACTCAGGTTGATCTCTTCCTAATTTGTTTCACTTCTTGCTTGTTACTTTAAGTACAGTGAATTTATTTTAACGCACAATATGGTATTCCCGTTTCCATGAGGAATTGATTGTTACTATTGGTTTCTAAGGGTACGCCAAGCAATGTGTAAATGCGTTTATTTTAAAATGCAATGTATATCGTCAGCTCGTTGGTCGCTCTATTCGCGGTCTTCAATCAAGTAATCTTCCAAATCATCTTTAATTTCCAGCTCTCATGACGTGCCCGGCCCAACTCCACTTCACTCTAGCTGATCTTTCTATTACATCTGCCACGCCTGTAAGTTCTATTATTTTATTTTATTTATAACCATGCCATGAAGTAAAATTCCTAACATTCTTCTCTACATCAGCCTCTGCTTTGTCTTTTCAGTTCTCGTATAACTTATTGGTAAAAACCTTTTGCTCTGTCTCTCAAAAAATACTTTTTTGATTTGAGTATTATATGATATTTAGCCAAATGCCGTCCATCCAAGTTTTACTCCTCTACTTAGTTCGGCTAAGAAGTTAGCAAAAGATAACCAAACCGAACTAAGCGGCTTGGTTTCTTTTCTTTTCAAATATTTTTGACTCCACTTTTTCTAAAAAAAAAATCTGTTTGGTCAATAATTTTCGTAAATACATTCAGCTGAAGAAAAAACATCAAACTAAGTGATTGTGATGGGAATATAAATCAATCTGAAAACGGTTCAGTTAGTTTCTGTTTATAAGAAGAGAGTTAACCTATAGACCTTTCATGGCACAATAAACGCTCATACATTTTTTGAGCGAACGAAGTGATACCTATCTCTTATAAAGGTAAATGGTTTTCTCATACTATTACTTTTTCAAAATACATTACCTCTGTGAGTCGTTTTCAGTTGCGAATTCTTTGAATGCTAAATAGGTGATATACCAAAAATATTAATCTTCTCTCCATTTTCAGCTAGACATCTAGTATTTGTACTGACTTAAATGTATTGAAGTCTAAGTACTACTAGTTAATCTCTTATTTCTATTTCAAATTACAGAAAACCAACCATAGGTAAGCTCTAGGTAATATAATAGGGCGGCCGAACAGATATAGTAATAAAAAGAGATTGCATTCTGCTATTGGCTGTATGCAAATACTTCGCTCGAATTGAAAAACAAGTTTTACTGCACAAAAAATATGTCAATTCATTTCCTGTCTCAAATATCCATCGTTTGTCAATTGATGGTGTTGCTTGTGTAACAGAACAAGAAACTATACCTGTTCGGCGGCCCGACTATAGAAGAGGTATTAAGGTACAGGATCTACAAGTTCGGTGGAAGCTATCCAGAAAAGACAGAATAAATATATACAGGTACCTAAAATTATAAGGAACATGGCAATTTCATGAGTATATAGGAAAAGGTTTAAATACTATTTGTCGTAAAAGTAACCGAAATAGAAAATGCAATAATTGCTTTGGTTAGACGTTAGAAAAAGGTAGCTATTGTACCTACATGTTGCCTAGCTATCAAAGTCATTATTATATTTTCCATTTCAGTTATTCTTATGGCAAATAGTATTTGAACTTTTTTCAACTCATGGAATTACTATATTCCTTACAATTTTAGGCAACCTGTATAGAATGTAATATAGTGTCAATAATACCGACAAAAAACCAAACGAGCCTGCAGCTTGAAAGGGATGACGTTTAAAAAGCTCCAGCCTCCCTGAAGATTTTGCCGGGGCAATGGAACACAACTGATACACAAGGATGGTCACTTGGAAGGAAGAGATAAAGAAATGCAGACTTGGGGCATGATTGATCCACGGAGTGGTCGCCGGGCAGCAAAGATAAACGTCAATCCACAAGGCGGCGGGCTGAAAATTCAAGGGGGCTACGTATTCAAAGATAGTGTTTATGCAAGATATAATTCCAAATTCCCATTTTGGTAATTTTTGATTTATGAATAACATTATTTTTCCGACAAGTTTCAAGTAGAGAATTTCGGTATAAAGTCATTTTCTGTTTCTCATTTTCTGATGCGGTAATACACGTTTCTGGTGATGATTTATCTCGTCAGCAAACAAATGCAGAATGCTGTATTTTGTATTTATCAAACGGTAAACGGATTAAACTTCACAAATATGTGCTTATTTGACGATTTTGGTAAAGTGCTTGCTTTTGAATGCGATAAACAGTAAATTTTTTATGGTTTCATTTGGATGAGGCCTCGTCGTGCAACAGTATCCACGATGTATTCTATTTAATAGATTGCGAATACTAGATGGAGCTTATTTCAGCTAGGGCTATATGCTTCACCTAATCAATACCGAGTGCTCTTAGTTAGGCAAACAATTTTGTGCTTGCAATAAAACCCTGTACGATATTCGTTCAATAGCGCTTTCACAAATATTTATATTATAATACTTCTTTGGATTTAAAATATTTGAATTCTGGATTTGTTTTAAATATAAAGAAAGTAATGTTATTAATACCGGGTTATTATAAATGCCTTTCTATCAAGTTTCCTTTGAAATATTTTTTTAAATTTAATTAAACCAGCTCAGCATTACATTTGCTATACATGATTGTGTTATTCTTAATCATATTGACAGTTTTGGAAGGCGAGGACAGTGTAACAGGTTTACACCCCTCTGTGGCTAATTTCTAATACTATAACTAAACACAAGTTGTAAGAATATATAATTTATAATAGACAGTCCTGAGGTAATTTCCTTTTAAGTCTGTTATGTATGTTTTTCTGACCGAGATTAAAGTACGCTGCACTGGGACACTCGTTAATAGTGGCAAAAAACTTTTCACACACTTGTTCAATGAAGTTCACAATCGTAGAGATTTGTAGTTCTCGGCGTAGTTGTTCATTTCTCACGAGCCAGGGGGCGTTAGTTGCGATTCGTAGCACCTTATTTTGTAACACTTCTAACTTATTTTTATGAGTTTTGTTTGTATTATTCCACACTACACAAGCGTATGTTATTATGGGTCTGAGTAGAGATTTATATATTAATAAGGCACAGTCAATACGTAAGTGCCATTTTCTGTTTATTAAAGGATATAAGAGTCGAAGTCTTGCATAACACTCATTAACCTTTTATTGATATGGTATCCCCATCCTAGTCTGATGTCTAGATACACATCCAGATATTTAATAGCATTATCCTTTGCATTCCATTCTAACTTGGTTTGATTTATGTATATGTCAGGCTGTGTCCTAATTTGCTTTAGGGTGAAAATTTTTACCTGGCATTTTGGAATGTTAATTTCGAACTTCCAAGAGTCGAGCCATTTACTAATGGATTCCAGTGCATCTTGTAAATAGTTTACCGCTATTTCTAGGTTTTCATTCTGTGTTATTACTGCGGTATCGTCAGCATAAGTAGCCAGCATCGATATTTCTGTTGTGTTTAGATCATGGGTGTATATATTAAAAAGAGTGGGCCCCAGGATGCTGCCTTGTGGAACTCCAGCTTGAATTCTTCTGATGGTAGATAATGTTGCGTTTACTCTTACAGCGAAAGTACGATTTTCCAGAAAAGAGGTAATAATTGTGATCAGATAATCCGGGATTTGAAGCTGAATGATTTTGTGTTTAAAACCCTCAAGCCAGACTTTATCAAAGGCATTTTTTAAATCAAGAAAACCTATAACTGTGTACAGTTTATTTTCAAAGCCCTTTTCAATTGTCTCAGTAATTCTTAGCAATTGGTGGGTGGTGGCGTGCTTTTTTCTGAAACCGAACTAGTGGTGTGGTATGATGTGTCTGTCGATGAGTATCGCTTCGAGTCTTTTGTGGATTACTTTTTGGAGTAGTTTTGAGATGGTTGATAATAAGCTGATCGGGCGGTAGCTCTCAGGTTTATGTTTGTCTTTTCCATGTTTGAGAAACGGCATTATGTGTGCATGCTTCCAAGTATTTGGAAAGTATTCAAGTCTCAGACAGGAGTTAAATATCGTTGCCAAGTAAGCTAGTGATTTTTTTGTAAGGTGTTTTAAGGTGTCGTTGGTTATTTGATCTGGTCCGGGAGATTTTTTGATGCATAGTAGTTTTATGAACCCACTAATTTCTCTGGGAGAGGTGGGTTCGATGTTCATAGGACTCGGGCTTACGTAGTTGTTATTTGTTTCACTTACTTGCCCTATGTTCATATTGTTCATTGCTTCATTTGCTGTTTCATTAGGGGTAAAAGTTTGTTCCAGTTGAGTTGCAATTGCGTTGGATTTCTCTTCGTCTATTATATGGTGGACATCGTTGACATGCATGGAGTGAATAATATTGGATTGCCTGAGTAGTCTTTTTGTAGCTTGCCACATCTTAGCGTCTCTTGGCCTTAGTTCTTCAATATATTTGTTATATGAACTAATACGATATTTGTCGAGTTCTTTTCTAACCCTGTGTGTTAGTTGGTTGCAGAAAGTTTTTAGGTATGGTTGCCGTGTTTGTTGCCATTTCCGTCGTATTCTATTTTTAAGTTTGATTAAGTTTAGTATTTTAGCGGGAGGCTGTATTTTGTGTGTAATTTGTCTTTGTTTGAAAGGAGTTGTGGCTTGTTGAACACTTTCTTTAATTGTTTCTGTGTATCGGGTCACTTCCGTGTCTATGTTTTCCGTTGTTGTTATGTGCTTTGGTGTCTTTAAAGTTCTGTCTAATTGGGCTTGGAAAAGTTCCCAATCTGTTCTTCCGTTTATCAGTTTCGGCAAAGGAGGTGTATACTGGGAGGAAGTGAAGAAGGATATTATAATCGGCAGGTGATCCGAATCTAATTCGTGCTGAACTACTTGATAGATAGGTTTTGTGAAATTTTTATGTAATACGACTCCTAAAATATCTGGTAGATGGTCCGGTCAGTAGGGATAATGTGTGTACTCGTTGGGAGCCGATATTTGAATCCCATGATTCGCTATTATTTTATTTAGTCTGCGTCCATTGGGATTTGTGGCTCTACACCCCCAGTTGGTGTGTTTACAGTTAAGGTCTCCTATGATTAACACTGGTTTGTTAGTTTGGGATATTTCACGGATGTCTTCTTCCAAGATTGTCTTTTTTGGTTGTTTATAAGCACTATAAATATAGAGTTGCAAATCATTATGTGTCTAGAGACGTATTGCTACACATTCTAGACTCGTGAAATTTATATTTGGTATTTCGTAATGTTTTAGTTGTTTTTTAATTATTATCGCAACACCACCTGCTGCTGTATTTGATGTTCTATCATTTCGGTATATTACGTAACCAGGTATTTTGAATGGTTCAAGGCTAATTAGGTGGGTTTCGGAGATACATGCTATATCGATAGAATGTCTCTCTAAGAATTCAATCAGTGTAGCTCGTTGTGCTTTTATGCCGTCTTCATTCCAATTAAGGATTGTTATATTATTGATGATGCGCTTGTTATTTGGATCCATTTGAGAGAAGCGGTATAAGTGTTGTAAGATAAGGTAGTATTTTGTCTAAGTGAGGGAGAAGACGTTTAATTATTTTATTAATCACTGTAGTCAATGTATCTGTGGGTATTTGAGTATTTGATGTCGTTGGATTGTCGAACGTTTTTGGTAGACGTGGACATGTTTTATTGTAAGATTGTTCGTTCTGTTGTGTGTGTTGGGGTTTGAATCCGGCGAGAATATTATTTGTTGTTGTTGTTGAAGTCCATGCTTGGGTTTGGTTTAAAGGTTGTTTTTTTTTTGTTGATTTGTAAGAAGTATGAGCATCCCTTGTAATTCGCGGGATGCGACTCGCCACAGTTGACACAACGTGGTTCTTCGTTCTGTTTTTTCTTACAGTGTATGTATAAGTGATTTCCCAAACACTTGACGCAACGTGGATCCAACTGACAGTAGTTTCGGGTGTGCCCGTACCTTTGGCAGTTTTTGCATTGTGGTATGTCTCGCGACTTTCGTCTTGATTCAACTTCAACGATACTGTGGAATATTTTTCTCAGTTGGAAAATCTTTTTACCAGTTTCATTATTTTCTAGTTCTACTGCAACTAGTGGTATAGGCAATCTAGCTTTGTTGTAAAGTCTTACGACCTTTATTACAGGATACTGTGCGGATTTTCGCTCATTTATGATTTCTTCTTCAGTTAATGAGACTTGGATATTTCTGATGATAACCGATAAATTATTTTTTTCTGGATTCTTGAATGTATGATATTTTATATTATTTTCGTTATAAAATTTTGTTATTTTACGGTAATCTTCAGTGGTGGTCAGATTCAATCGTAATTGATTGTTTTTTTGAATTGTTGTAAATTGTCCTTGTGTTTGTGCTTTAAGATCGGTTATTACTTCCTGGTATTTTAGTGCTCCAGCGATATGCAGGAAAATTGGTGGAATTTTATCCCTTTCATTCTGCTGGGGAATCCCTTCCTGTTCGGGGGTTTGTTCTGTTTCCATGTTTGTTATTGCCTCAGCGCAGTTGCCTATATTGGAAGTTGTCTGTGCAGTTTGAATATTTTCCTTTGACAGATAATATTTGTTGGCTGTTATAAGTACATTTGGTTCGAAAAGGTATTTTCTGTGAGTGATAGGTGGCGGAGATAGCTAAGAGTTATCTCGCTTACTCATGTTTCTAATTTTGAACCCCCACCGAAGGGGGATCAGGTTTTATAAGTTAAAAATTAAACTGTTATTTAATTTAAATAATTCAAGTTTATGGTTTTACAATAATAAGTTGAGATAAGAACACGTGCACTGTAATTGTTTGCAGTACTCACGTTGTTATCACTACCGTCCAGCTTGGCCGCGGAGTTCGCTGATGCGTGACCGCAAAAGTCACTCACTTATCTTGTCGCTTGGCTCGAAAGACAATATGATACTTTTTGAAATATTTGTTCTATAAATAATATGTTGGTGGCACTGTAAGTCTATGCCAAATTCGAGGTTAGTAGGTGAGGTTTTGCGTCAGTTTTGACACAGACCTACAGTGCTACCAACATATTATTCATACATCAAATATTTCAAAGAAAACGCATTCATAATCATCCGGTTTAATATAGGTGTTTTCATTAAATGGTGTAATTTTAAATGAATAAAAACCATATTTTTTCTTAAACAAGCGCCCATATTTTTATTTTCATTCAAACTACAAACTTTACGCTTAAATATGGTTGCTTTGGCTTCTGTGACAAATGATCATCCTTTTTAGGAAGTTCTGCATTTTTGGGTTTGATTTCCGCGAACAGCTCGAATATTGTCTTCGAGGGCTTGAATTGTTTGCGGATTATTGGCGTAGACTTGTTCACGTAGCCCCAAAGAACAAAGTTAAGCAGTGTCAGATCACACGTCTCCGCGAAATGTTCAGCATGTATTTGGAATAAATTTTCACTATTTCTATCATTGTGGAAGCGTATATCGTTCCATTTTCTTAAATCGGATAGTATTTTACTTGCCAACTGTCAAGAAATCACAGCTCTATGCTCGACAGCAAACGAAGCTAATTCTAAAAATATGCTCTTATTAGAAAACCTTATAGTTATTTGGGTTTAAACTGTTTATTCGGTAATCCTAAATTTTCTATGAAGTTGATATAATCAAACTAAGTTTGGGTTATTATTTATATTGTACTACTAATATTACGCTGTTAATTTATGTTTCGGTTTGGTATTTAACCGGGCCCCCACATGAGGCCGTTCAATATATTTTTCATTGTATAAGACCCGTTATTTAAATGCATTGTTTTTGTCATTCCTTTATAAGATTTCGACGAGGATATTAGAAACATCATTTCGTTTGGCACATTTTAACCAAAACTTAACGTAATAGATTATTGTTTTTTTTAATAGAAAATATGCGCATAAATCTGGAATAAATTAGCTCATAAATGTATAAAGTTATAATAAAAGACGTTGTATTTGGCATAGATCGAGGTTATAATGAATTAATAAATGAAATAAAGGTAATTTATCCACAATCACCTTATAATTGAAGTTTTATCCACACTTATAAACCACTTTATCCACTAGTGGAATAATGAAATTACTTTATTCCACTAGTGGGATAAAACCATGTCACTTACTACTGCATTGTTGGTAGCACTGTCAAGCTATGCCAAATTAGAAATTTGTAGGTTAAGTTTTGCGTCAATCTGTGTCAAATAAAAAACAAAACTTAACCTATTAACCTCTCGAATTTGACATAGACTGACAATACACTTCAGTACTGCCAAACGTATAACATTTGATCTATCGGTACTTTCCAAATTGTCACTATGACTTTTCATGGCTGTCAATACAAAACGTATGTTTTTTAGATATTTATTGAGTTGTTGGATAAAACGTTGTATTGCATTCGTGTTTTAGTTGCGTTTTATCCACTTAAGAAAATTAAACGCTCCAACTGCGTTCTCGCGTTTAAACATTCTTTCTTGGATAAAACACCATCTAAAACACTTATACAATAAATAACTATTTTTCTATAGCACATGTGAAAGTGTGCTTTTATCAACTCAAAACAAAAGGTCAAGGTTTACTTTAACAGCAAGGGTAGATAAAGTAGTAGGTACTTTAACATCAAGGATAAAGTAATTTAATTTGCTAACTTTTGTTTAAACTAAGGGCCGGTTGCAGAAAGCAATGTTAAGTCTGGTGTTAGCTAACGCGACGTCAAAGTGAACAAAAACGAGTCAAATCTCAAATGCTTATGGTAACTAATACATTAGTAAACAAAATTTGATGCGATTTTGTTCACTTTGACGCGACGTTAGCTAACACCAGACTTAACATTGCTTTCTGCAACCGGCCCTTTAAATATCACAGCTTAGTATTATCGTAGCAACCCAATCTAGCAACTGACATTTTGAATGTGATTGACTTTCTTTAATTTCTTTTGAAAGTTCTTGCTATTGAAAAAATATTGTATTATACACGACGATAAAGTTATTTCTATCCACTCTTGAATCATTAACGTCTCGACTTCGTTTCGACGTTAAACGATTCACTCGTTGATAAAATTTAACTTTATCATCTTGTATAATAAATAACTATTAAATCACTGATTATATTTTTGGGTTGGCGAGAACTAACATCCCTTTATTTTTATCTGTTTTTAATATGTGCACCACTGTTAATAAATATTACCAATATAATGATTTATTTCTACCATTTTACCGTTTAAAAATGTTAATTGCTTTTACAAAAACATGGATGCTATGCCACTGGATTAAGTCGTCGTTTATCTTTAGCTAGCCTCATTTCAATGAAAACTTAGGTAATAAATGGTGAAATGCAAACACCACAAAGATAATTAAATTAGCACGCAGCATCAGCTTAAATCAGTTAATAGATGGTACAAAGAAGGCAATGTAAACCTACAGATGCCCGTGGAGCCAGATTCGTACCGTAAAATATCAAATAACGTCTACACCATTGCAATAATTTTGCAAAAATAACCAATATTCCAAGGATTGATACAAAAATACAAGTAAAAGAGATTAACGGTGGAAATTGACATTATGAGGGTAATCTAATTGACGATGACTACATTTTTAGAGCAATTCATTACCGCGGTTATGTGACGTTTCGCCCTCGCCGTTTAGCCTCCACTGTTTGGCCCCCACCGTTTCGCCTCGGGATATTTTGCCCTCGTACCGTTTCACCCCCGACCGTTTCGCCCCCGAAAATAATAAATAAAAATTGAAAGTCAGATAATTTTCAAAATAATATTTATTAAATAATACGAAGAAGAACTTCATGGCTGAAAAACTTGCGCCATTGGACCGGACTATCTTCAACCGACTTATTTAGATCAGCAGTCAACAAAGTAATATGGGCCACGATGATCGCTAACATCCACTGAGGATATAGCACCTAAAGAAGAAGAAATAATACATATTACAACATATTTTAAAATTCAAAATTATGGACAATGCCTTACAAATAATTCATAGTATCGATCCTACCATAACTTTCTGCAATATTATTAATTCTTGTTGAAATAATGCTATTTTCATAATTATAGCAGGAACTCATCCTATAATGGTCGTTTTAATATCTCAAATAATGCCCATCTATGTATTTATGTAATTTTAAACTGTCCAGGTACACAAAATTAGAGTATAGATTAACACAAAGTGTTAATCTGATGCAAAAATATACTGCATATTGCATAACTTGGGGGCGAAATGGTCGGGGGCGAATTAGCGCCGGAGGCGAAACGGCTGGGGCTAAACGGTGGGGGCTAAACGGTGAGGGCTAAACGTTGGGGGCGAAACGTCCCCATTTCCCATTACCGCACCGAAACTCACTTGCCAATGACGAAAATTTATTCGAAAAGTCAATTCACAAAATTGCCTACATTTTGGTATTATTTATTCCAGACACAAAATCTTTGTGAAACACAAATTTCATAATCGAGAAAAGCTATCAAAAACCCAACTTTAACAATTCTAAACCACAGTAGATAAAATCCTTGTATATATTGATGCACAGGTGTCATTTTCCGTTTTTCTGTTTTTTTTTGTTGCGTTTCGTACGCTATGAGATTTCGAGCTAATATGTAAGTTACATACGTACGTCACTTAGAAATATTATATAGGTATCCTATAAATTTCCATTTGATAATGTTCACTAGAAGTTTCAAATGTGTTTGCTTTGTTCGTCGAGTGAAATCAAATTCTAACTTGGTCCTTAAACAGTTCTTTTATTTATATACAGTGCGAGTGTAAAGTCTGGAACTACCGAAATAACACTGTTATCAAATGTTTTTGCAAGAAACCCTCGAACACGTCAATTTTCATTTAAAAAAACACATATTTTACTATAATTGTCACTTTTAGATTGTCTTTTGTTTTTGAGTTATGACGTTTGCTATAATTTTTTTAAATGGAAACCCAAATTTTTTATGATGAATTTGGACAGAGCATGAAATTCTAAGACCAAATACGCCAAAAAGAAGCATGATACTGTATTTTGAAATTTTCAAAAAAATCGTACGATTACCACATTTCCTCAATGCTAAAATTTCAATTCGTCCATTTTCACTCAAATATCGCACCATTAATTATTTAATTAAGAGCACACAACAAAAAACAGATAAACAAACTGAAGAACTTATAATTTTAGGGCTAACTCATTGTTTCATGACTACTTGATTTTTATTCGATTTCTGTTTTAATACTTTAAAAGCGATTTTCTCGAAAATTTCAAAATACAGTATCACACTTTTTTAGCGTATTTGGTCTTAGAATTTCATGCTCTATCCAAATTTATCATAAAAATCTAGGGTCTCCATTTAAAAAAATTATCGCAAAAGTCATAACTCAAAAACAAAAGATAATCTTAAAGTGACAATTACAGTAAAATACGTCTTATTTAAAATAAAAATTGACGTGCTTCGGGATTTCTTTCAAAAACATTTGATAAAAGTTTTATTTAGATGGTTCCAGACTTTACACTCGCACTGTATATTCTATATTTACCAGTATTCTCTATGCTTAAAATGGTATTGCGTAATTGTTTCCTTTTTACTTCTTCTATGATATATAATATTTTTTAATCTTTCCTTTTAGAAGCTGTACATGACTTTTGCATAACATCTTTTACCATAGCGGCGATTTTTTCCTATCTACTTCCATTGTTGTCTTAGTTTCGGAATTAATATATTTCATTAATTCTTTTCTTTTTACTTTACTGTCAGAATATTCCATTTAATAGTTCTAGTTTTTTTTGCCGAATTTAACCTTGCTTTTATCTCATACTCATCTTTCCCATCTATATCAATTCGCATTGGCATATGCTTGTAAATTTCACAATTGTTTATATAGTCCAGGATTTCTGGAAATTGTTTTCATCTGCTATTATAGACACGTTGTCTTACACAATTCGTTAAAAAACCCTAACCATAGAAATATCTAACAAGTGCTAAATACATATTTTGGCAGCTAAGCTGTCATCTTTAGTAACCTTGAAGAAAGGGATTAACCCGACAAAGTTGGCTTATTAAAGGGTGGGGGGGAGAAGAACCAGCTCCCTGTCTTGTCTGTCGTAGGAAGAAATGAAACACTTTTTATTAATAACTCTATAATAAGGAACGTTTTTAAGTATATTGCAAAATGAATTGATCTCAGATCGTTCAGGAGCGCTAAAAGTATGGTTCATAGAACGATAGAAAGGTAAAGGTTCAACGTCATTTCAATTTCCCTAACTGGGGGCGGGCTGCTATAGGGACGTTGCGTCCCTGTTCAGTCAATAACGGAAATTTCAGAATGGGTTAGAAAAAGGAGGGGTGGAAAATGGAAGAGACACCAATAAAGGTAGAGAAGTACTGCCCCAGCATTCGCATCAGAGAAGGAGGTACTCTGTTGACTCAGGAAAACTTCCTATAAACCTGATATAGAGCAGACGGCCACGGGAATCGAACCCATGATCTCCCGAATGCCAAGCAAAAGTGCTAACCAGTAATCTAGAGAACTCTGTAGAACGATACTGTAATGGAAAGAGCGGGAGTGCATACGGTTTTGCAGCTAGACGGAAACCGGGAGCAGACCGCTATGCGGGTGATAGAAGCCGTTGGCATGTGGACTTCTTGTTCTCTCGTGGGGTGCGTGGGGACAGGTTAGACGCGAGGCCCGTCTCTAACAGCAGTGGCGCGTTTGTGGCGAGTTTGTTTCTCACCATTATATTGAGGGAATAGCGGGGTATCTTCTGCTCATTGGGGTAGCAGCGTCGCGGGATGTAAAGGGAAACTTATTTTAAAATAGGGAATTCGGAGCCGGAAAAACATTGATTAAAAAAATGGCAATAAACACGAAACACGTATAATTCGTATTTTTTTAACATTACACCTTTATATAATAGAATTTCTAAACTTGAAATTTAAAAATCTGGTGTGATACACTCACACAACTCCTTTTTACAATTCATTGGAAGCCCATGTTTTCCGTAGTAGGTATATTAAATGCATTTTGTGCTTTACAGATTCTTGATTTTACATTATAATAAAATTTCTAAACTTGAAATTTAAAATCTGGTGTGATACACGCACACAACTGCCTTTTACATAATCTTATAATTACCCAAAAATTTGATTTTGAATTTTTTAGCATTTTCCAAAAATTACAAATTCTAGAGAAACCGTACAAAATAGAAGGTAGTGCAAGAGACAAATTTTCTCTAAAATGTTAAGCTGAATTCAAATATCTAATAATATACCGGGTGCTCTATTTTCAGAAATTGATTATATAAAGAAATAACAGAAAAATTTGGTTTGTAGTCGCATATTGTATGGTGTGATAGCTGAACGCTCTAATAGGTACTTAATAGTATTATAATAAACTAATGATAATCTTGTAACACCTCAATATAAACGATATAGCAAGCTATGAATACCCAAAACAGGCCCGTAACCAATAGTTTTCAACTGGCCAGCTGAGCTACTCCGAAGGAATGAGTGGGTTAGTAATGTTGCGCTTGCATTACCTAATTTAATTTTGTTAAGATGGCACATCAAATATATATAGGTCTGTAGGGTGTGTATATTTTATAATATATCGCTTATGTATATAGGTTGACATAAAACGAATGTTGTTTTAAGAACCAATATAATAAACTTGTTTTTCGTATTTTGTTTTGATGCGCATCCTTAACAAAATCAAACTAAGTGACGCAAGCACAACATTACTAAAATAATCAAAACTAAATACTGGCGCCACCAACTTGTTTTTGAAGAACTCGCGAATCGAGGTTGGGAGATTTTCCGGCGATAAATTAATCGCAACTTACATCAAAATTACATCTATCAGACGCAGGCTCTTTCAGAAACTATAATCTATTATATAAAGAAAACGACATAAATACAGCACAATTAAAGTGATATTTATTTCCAATATATGCTGTAAAATACCGTATGACCGAAAATCTTTATCATCTAGAGGGCTGTGGAATTTTAGAAAATGTATGTTGTCGTTGGCATTTTATCTATCAATTTAAGATTACATCGGTAAAGTCATTTTAACAAATATAGACATTATTGTTGAATACACACAAATGTTAATATTAAATACTATAGATGTTCAAAATGATTTCCTCCATTTTCTATTTAGTGCACCACTTTGTGTTCAGTATTAGACTCTGATTCTGCTAAAATTGTGTAAGTTACAAAGTACCTTAACTAATTACTGCCATCATAAATTAAATTCAACGAAAATCCACAGTCTTCTAGGGGATAAAAGTTTTCGATCTTACTGTAATATAAGTGGGTAGTCCCTTGTATCCTAATGAGATATTATATTCATGGTATTTAAAGAAAAGGTACCTGCTTAATTCAGACAAACCCAATACTAAACCCGCGTCGTGTACACGATACGTTCACAACATAACGTAAGTCATTTTTATTTTAAAATATAAACTTAACACCCAAATACACAAAATTCAAGGTACGTAGAAATAACATATATACTAATAATACATAAATACGTCAATAAGTACAGCATAAATACGAACATTTTAATATCGTAAGTTGTGCAACTGATGTTTGTCAATACATTTTAAATGTGGTAAAATATTTATTTAGATAAAGGCAAAGTGGTGGCTTATCAGTAGCATCCCACGTCCTACGAAGATGAAGTTGAAAGAGCCAAAGTTGCAACTAAAGAATCCAATCTAGCAACTACAATCTAAGATCTAAATCTAGAGAGCTAATCTAAGAACTAGAAATCCAATACTATAAATCCGTATACGAGAATGCCGCAACACTAAAATATTCACTACGATAACACTAATACCCTATAACAATAAGGTCAACAGGCGTAGAGTCCCTTCAGAAATATTTCCTTAAGGTGTAAATCGGTTCAACGTTCTCCAGATCTAATTAGAGTAATCCAGAAGTGCTCATTTAAACTTCATCTAAAAAATTGAATGAAAATTCATTTCAAAATTTCCAACGATTGTCAAACCACAAGACTCACCATAAAAATCTGCTATTTCCAATAGATCCCCCCTATTCCATTCAACTAGCCAAAGTAAGGATGTAACGCTTCGTAGTATTTTGGCGTTTCTTGTTGAACTGGGCCTTAAAACTTCGCTGCCGCATCTTCAAAGTAAGTAGCCACGTTCACATCTCTTTCCTTCCTAACGTGGCTGCAAGGCGATTTTATTTTCCAATGCGCAATGCTTTCACCGAATTTTGGAATTCAAGCATCTTCCTTTTCACGCCAGTCTTCGTTGAAAGCAGCCGATGCGGGGAATCGCTCGTGAGCTGCAAATAGATTTTTTCACACATATTGAGATGGTATTTAGCCCGTTACTCAACTCTGCTTGCAACATAGATAAATAAAGCAAGTCAATAAAGCACAGAGCTGGGGTAAGCAGGCAACTGCAAGAAGTTACATTAGGAATTTTAATTCATAACTGCGTTGGTATTGCGTTTCCGATATTAAATTGAATTACTTCAGAATAAATGGCAATAAGGCAGAGCTCAATTCGTAAATTAGAGTCACAGAAATATCAATTAGCATAAATTAAGAGGTTGGTGCAAAGTAAATCCAATCAAAAATTTAACAAATCAATCACCAAAGGGTTTATTACATGCGTGTGAAATAAATTTACATGTCAGTTTAATTGAATAAGTACAGTTCTATGAACTTTTTAAATAAAGGTAAAAAGAACAGAATGTTCTCAGTACAGTGCAAAGAGAGCACAATACTAGATCAAATAAGGCTATCGAAAATGGAGCAGTAATATTTGAAGAATGGTGAAAAGCAGACAAGTTTTATAAAATACAAGAAATTCACACTACAGGAAATGAGCGAGATTTGAATTACCTGATAATTTGTTCATAGTTTAGCCTTTGAATTAACTAGTAAATACACCAGAACGAACCGCACAAAAATTCCATTTGTTGATAGATAAATTTTGACAGCGCAGTGAGTTTGGGCGTTGTTGCTTTTCAATTTCACAGCGCAGTGGTGTAACACGGGAGTTTAAATATGAACATATCGGTGAACCTAACTTGGAGATTTTGAGTTTCATGCCTACTGAAAGCTAGCCATAAATTATTTTACTTGCAGATGTGCGAATTACTATAAAGGGCAAAACACTACAATCACTGCACCCATTTATACAATTATTTATTTACTTTTAATCAGTCAAAATTTGATTTAAAATAAAAACAAAGTAGAGTGTGTAGTCAGTTTATTTATTATTAAATTTAATTATCATCATATCTCTACAATATATCCCCAGAATAGCTTTGCTTTTTGGCGATGCTAATTATTTTATGTAAACAACCGCTTCGGCACACTTAAAAAAGCGAGCTGCACGAGTCTCTCAGGCCCGCTTCTGATAGTAGGGTAAACTCGTTCGAATTATTAAGCTTCCGTGCTAATTAACGTCGTAATTAAGCCTTCTCCTGCGGTATCCTCTTTCTGCGCATATGCCTTAATTGGAAGTCAATTGCTGAGTCCACGAAACCTGCATTATGCACGCTCGTAGCACTGTGCTGAAAGCCGTTTCCCGCAACCATATTCGGGCCGAGGAATGCCGTCGTTAGTTTCAGCTGCGGATACAACCTTCGACTGTTTCGCATCTCTAAAAAACACGTAGAAGCTTTCCAGAACCTCGCAGTAAGTACACGCTAAATTTTCATAATTTTGTGGTTGTGCATTGACGATAAAGGTAGTTTTTCCAACAATAGGTTATGGGTAGATCTAACAAAGGCCGTTGATATCAATCACGCGCGCGGAACAAGTTACTTACTAGCCTATTATCAGTCGCATTGGCGTATCAATTAGGGAACTACTGAACCACGCATCCAGTGTGTACAAGCTACAATGCAGTTAATTAGTGTAGTTCGACCCTGATCGTCCGGTGTTACGCGAATTTTAAGGAAAGGTTTGTACTTCGTGCAAATGCGTCTGATTTAACTATAGCAGCTGAATTAATACAAATACAAGAGGGGATAGAAGTACCAATATGTTTTATTTCAAGAATTTTGAGAGGTTATGAAATCAGATATACAATAGCTGAAATAATTTTTGCAATCAATAAATTAAATGTAACTTAAGTGGAGATAAATTTGACATTGAAACAGATAATTCAGCGATTTCTTTCATGAAAAATAAAACCTTTCATAATGATAGGTTATATGGATGGACATTGTACTTGGGACAATTTGAATTTGTAATTAAATATAAACCAGAAAGGTTAAATGTGGTTGCCTATTTTCTAAGTAGAAAGACTTACCAAACTATGAAAAGCCAAAACAAATCTTAATTGGAATTGAGAAAATTTATGAAGAAGGAAAAATATCAAGACAAGAATTAAGAAATTTAGTATTGCAAAGTCAAGGAAACAATTATAAAGATTATCAATTCAAAGAAAACTTGTTGGTAAAAGTTATTGAAAATAAAGAATTGCTAGTTTTAAGCAGGGAATCCATGTTGGAAATTGTTAAGGAAATTCATACAATATTTGGACATTGTGGGACAAGACAAGCTTGACTTATGTTTCGAGTATATTTTTATATTAAAAATGATATTAAATCAATAAAAAATTAATAAAAACTTGTCAAATTTGCAAAGAAAAAGAATTTTAAGAATCAGAATATTGTGAAAAGTATTAGAGTAAATGAACCAATGGAACTGGTAGCTATAGATTACTTAGAAAATTTAGTTACAGGACAGCATGGTTATAAACATGTTCTGATTATGGTAGACGCGTTTTCAAAATTTATAAAATCATACCCAGCAAAACGCAGTAATACAATGCAACATATTTCAGAAATTCAAGATTAATAAATAATTTAGAAAAGAAGGGAATAAAGATTGTTTTTGTAGTATTAGACATCCACAAAGTAACATTGCAGAAAGATACATCAAGGAAGTAATAAAGTATTTAACGATTTTCACACAAGAAAATCATAATAAGTGGGTAACATTTTTGCCTGATTTAAAAAAATTTATAAACAATGTTTCAAACACAGCAACGGAGATTAGTGCAGTTACATTGTGTCAACAAATAATACCAGCTAGACCTTGGAGGAAAGAGCAGACTAATATTGAAATAATTCGGTTGTTAGAAAAAACAAGGAGAAGGCTACAGAAATGTATTATTGTTATGAAGAAAAACAGAACAAGCAAATAAAGAAAAGGGTGCAGTTTAAAATAGGAGACCTAGTAATTGTTAAAATAGGTAGCGAATCGAAAAAAAATATGTGCACAACTTTTATGGGCATATGAAGGGCCTTACAAAATACATCAAATATTTAGCAGTAATAACACTTACGAATTAATTAATGAACAAGAGAATACAAGACGGGGACGTTTTCATATAACTATTATTTATCCTTATATAAGGAAAATAGGAATAGAATTTTAAATGTTGTTTTTGGTTAAAAGGTGTAATTAATTTTAATTGTTGCAAAACTAATTATAGCATAGTTTAAAACGTTATTTTTGCTAATTTAGTGAAGCTTAATTTTCAAAGTTTTATTTAAATAGAGAAAAATGGGTTAATTAGAAAATAAAAATGGTTTAATAATTTATTTAATTTTTTTATTCATTAATTAAAAAGGGAATTAATAGCTATTTAAGTAACAAGCAATGTAAGGACCTATTAACATTTGAGGTAGGCAAGTACAAGCCAAGGCGAAGCCGCGGCTGGTTGCCTGCCGAAAGTGTTAATCGGCGATACATTCCGAGTTATCTTATTATATTTTTCCCGCTGCTTATCGAAATTTGCTAGATTTTTGAAAAAATTGTTTGGTTTGTCATCTGTCACCAGGATTAATTTTCGTGAGTCGCGTAACCTGTGAGTGTCAAATGTCACATAAACACTTGCAATTATAAACATAGCGTCTTAATCTGCATCTTGCGTTGCTAGTTTTATTATCCTAGGAACTTAATAATAATATTAAGTTCCGTTGTCAAAAAAAAGCAGCAAACAAATATAATCACCGACTTACACGTTTTATCACTAAGGGCTACTAAGACTTACATGATCAGCAGCGGGAAAATCAATTTTAATTTTCTAACGAGGGCAAATATGTAATAGTTGCATCTTAGGATTGCTATTTGTTCATAAAGCTATTTTAAGATATGAGATTATTTTTGATAAATAAATAAATTAATAATTAAAATGTTAAAGGTTGGATTTATAGAGTAAAGGAACAACTTAAATACTGTTACGTTTTACGTTTTCGGGCTATTTTAAATTATACGCCCCTTCTTGTTTTAAGCATTTATTTACAGCAATTTATCTTTACTATTTACAAAACACAAGACTATTAAGGCGGAACACAAATTATTTATAACTAATCAGGAACTATTTCTAACAACAAATACACTTCATTTATTTACACGACTTAACATAAATGATTTATCTGGCTAGATTTATTTACACACAGGCGTTATTTATATGGCAGCTTCCGCATACTTCAAAGCTGAATTCGGACTGTCTGAACTCTCGCCGCGCCGGCCTATATATATATATATATCGCCGGGTGACTCATCCCGGAAGCGTCGAGACCTTCTCGATCACTCCAGTAATTGCTGACGTGTCGCGCGCCTAATCACCGAGGCCGCTCTCGATCGATCCGAAAGGCTGACACACGCGACTCGGCTCTCGAAGGTCGTTACAATACTTAAAAGATATCTAATGAACAAGATATTGGATGTAATACTGTTAAGTGTACTCAAATGATTATTTGAAAGAATTAATGTACCCAGAGGCTTAGTATGTAAAAATGTGATATAATAATTATTGCTAGATAAAATTGAAATGATTGAAAATAACAACTATATTTGTTTTAAAAAATGTAACATGTTTTATAGTAAAAATGATATTTGAATAATAAAAACCCTTTAGTCAAATGTTATTTATTGACTGGTTGGTGTATTAAAGGGTATAGTTAACTAAAGTATAAAATAAATAAAATGAATTTAAAAAATACTGAAGTATAAGAAGGTTATAAATGGTACAAATAAGAATAGTAACATCTAATTAACAATAAAGTAGTATACATGGAATAATGGTGTCTGCAGTGAAATTGGACAAACTAAATATAACTCAATATTAGGTATCCTTTTTCGTTTAGAACTTCATGTGGGTTGCTGTCAGGTGAATACGTCTACAAAAGAGCCGGAACTGGAAGCATACTACTACATGTTAATGAGCGTTTGGATTTGAACAAGTTTCGTCAGGTGGATTTCTGCATCTAGTTTAAATTTTGACTGGGGTATCATCAGTGTTCTTGTATGATGTCTTAAGTATGCTGTAATAATTGGGAAGGATTAAAAGGGAGAGCAGTTTGGATAGTTGATGGATTGGTACCTGTTACAAGAAGGGTGATTTCGGTACACTGTGATAGTTTGCAGTAGCGGTGACTAAGTTGGAGTTCTGCAGGAGATAGTTAACATATGCTTCTGAGGATTGAATTGGATTAGGACTGCAGAGGAGTATTTACTTCGAGTTAAAGAGTTGAGCTGGTTTTCATTTAAGCAGTCTATTTGTTTGGAGTTTTTGCCGCAGTTGTAAGTCGGGTCGTTGCTGTTACACATTCGGTCTCAGAGTTGGAACATTTGAAGAACTAACAATGGAGTCAATTAGAAATAGCTTTCGTTATGGATGTTGTAGTGAACTTATCTACTTCGCAGTGCTGACGGTGCAGTGTGGGCAGCTTACTTGTGCTAGAATTAGGCCAGGGCATCGAGCAGACATATTAAGTGGATTTTGTGACAGGTGTATGTAAATAAAACATTAATAAGTTCTAATTAGTGTATGAATTACACAGTTCAAAAAAATACTTACTTTGATGGATATTTTTAAGTAATATGTGACAGATATCGTTTAATTGACTTTTCAGTATTATGAAGTTTTCAATTTGACAGTTGTGGAAATGTCATAATTTATAAATCATTTTTGAATATGTACTAATTAACTGTCACAAACAAGGATTTGACTCTGCAAGAACATAACATGAGATAAGAGTCGTTGTTCTCATAAAGCTAGCAAGAGACAAATAAATAAAAATATAATATTTTATAATAGACCAGATATCTTACATTAGTTTATCTAAACAAAAATTAATTTCAATGCAATATTAAATAGTCATTGATTTATATAAGTAAATAAGATTGATTAAACTAAACATTACTTAAAGGAGGTATATAGCAAAGAAATGGCACAGTAACGTGTAGCTATAACAATATATAAAAGCAATCCAAATTTCGCATCATATAAACCTTTAAAGTTGGAATTTAACTTATGTAAATTAGAAACCCGTCGTGGCCTACATCGTATTACTTTTCTGTTTAAAATTTTTAATAATTTAATTGATTATTTTTTAAACAGTCCTATCAGCCAATAGTAATGAGAAAAAATTCAAATCAACCAATAGCATCAAAATTACACTGACTATTTGGTAGTAGCTAATTACACTGACTATTTGCTAGTAGCATCAAAATTAGACTGACTATTCGCTAGTAGCTAATTACAGCAACTATTTTTTCACAAACCATTCAAATCGTTCTTATGCTGTAACATAACTAGCTAAAAGTGGATTAGGTAATAAGCAGTTGTTAAAAATAACAGGGCACTTGTTACGGTATTAAATTAACCTTACGACACTCAAGGATGGGCGAGTATCGAGTACTAGACAAGTCCAAAAAAAGTGGCACGCTTACCCCGAGAAATCGTCAACACAGGTTAAAGGTCTCGGCTCGAATGCGCTCAGGGAGATGGGCGTGGTTCAAAACGTTACACCACAGGGCAAGCGTGTCAAGGTATATACGGGGTATTGTTAAAGAAATGGGCGCCACCAGAAACAACTCAAGATACCCACGTTCAACCAGACCTGGAGGGTTAAATGGGGCGATAAATACTCAAATAACTATTCCGGAAAAATACTCAAATAACTATTTCGGGAGCCCCAAAAGGGCAAAGAATAAGATAGTAGGGTTAGAACATCTATTGGGCCACTCCCAGTGACCTAACATCTAACATACATCTAGTTACAGATTTATGCGACACGTATGACGGCTCGCAAGATTGGCTTATAGGGTACGAGTAGTTGGGGAAGCGCTTTATCTAAAGATTGCGGTGCGTAGCTGAACCGAACATCAATTCAAGGCCGAATGAGGTGAAACGTCGATTTAGGCCCCATCGGGCATGACGCGCGAGTGTAAAGCCTGAACTTGAGTTCGGGTCACCAGAACACCCTGTCCTACAGAAATACGGCCGCCTCGCAGCACAATATGTTCACATACAACGATCATTTTTAGTCAGAGTGTACTCTACATTACTGATTTATTTACAGAAATACAAGCCGCTTCGCAGCATAAGATGTTCAAATACAACGATACATTTTTAGTTAGAGTGTACCCTGGTATTATTCAAGAATTCGGCAACAGATCACATCAGGCTGGCAGCACAAAACGTTAGTTCACGACGTTACATTTGAAACAGAGAGTACTCTGGTATTATTCAAGAATTCGGCAACAGATCACATCAGGCTGGCAGCACAAAACGTTAGTTCACGACATTACATTTGAAACAGAGAGTACTCTGGCATTATTAGTTACATTCACAGCAACAAAGCGGTCTGGCTGCACAGATTGTTAGCACACAACGTTGGATTTTACACAGAGTGTACTACTGCATTACTTCAGCGGCAGTCGCCGGTTTTAAAAGAGTTAAATTACAGAAACGTGCAATCGAACTAGTCTATTGCACAATTTTACCTGTTTCACGGCTTCAGCCTGCAGTGGCGGTAGCATCCAAGCAGCTACAGTACTTAGGTCGCATCTGGGTAAATGTCACAAGAGTCAAAACACGTCGGAATCCCCCTAAGCTCCTCTATGCAGAGTGAGTAGCAATACGGGCCCCCTCGGCCATCACGCCAAATAGCATGTCCGTTGTTTGGGAAGTTTCCAAAACAGGATCCTGCCTACAGACGGCAGCGTAAACTTGGTTTCAACAAACCCACATGAGAACGGAGCTCCTACAACGATATGTCACGGGCTTCCTCAAGCACACAAGTGCAGCACGACCTTTCGAAACAGCGTCACGTCACCTGCGCCGGGGCGCAGAGACGCCTCGCACACACCGCGAAGTGAACTCTCTACTCGACGGTCCGGGGCTGAATAAATCAGAAACCCACGCTTCAAGCTAACATCTGTGCCTCACGAGATCTCCTCAGCCAATCACAGCGCAACGCGGGAAACAGTCGACAGACGCGTCATCGCATGCCAGCAAAACAGCATAGGCTGTCCTTATCGCTCTCACGGCAGAATTTTAAATACTCAAAAATCGAGACGTTTATAACTGCGAAAGCCTGCAGCTGCGAGACATGACTAAACTAGGGCTGCACAAACGCTATGAATTATTACGCTTGGAAATCAGGGGTGTACAAAATTATTGAGCTTGCTGGCGTTACAATGTTATTCGATGAACTGTGTCTAAAACGGATTTGAAATACAGCCAAGACTTCCCTAAAGGCTTAGGTAGTTAATTGAATTACTAAAAAATACAAAATGGCCTGACACACTCATCTGGAAGCTCCATCGAACCCTATCTACAACTTGGACTGTTTAAAAAATAATCACGCCGAATTACATTGGTGGTAATATATTTTTTTTTATAATTTTAACTAGATTAGCACTCATCTTTGTTGCTATTAAGAAATTTCACCAGTGGACGAAGTCCACGAGATTCGTGAATCTAGTTAAAATTATAAAAAAAAAATTACTTACCTATGTAATTACTGTTGGTAGTTCCATTCTTCTCTCTGAATTCAAACACCGTGTCCCAGATTGAAGAATTCGATATTTCGAGTGGTTACATGTCGATTTAACAGATACAACTCCACCTTTGATTTGAGGATATTTAGTACCTCTTTACACACCTTCAAACGTAGATTATTAGAACTATGTGGCTAGGACATACAGATTGCGGCAGGCAACTAGGACCATAGCAAAAGCACGGAAACCTTACATGTGGCCGTAATTGTGTATAACAAACGAACAATCAATGTACGATAGTGGTAGGTCGTTAGGATCATTATAAATACAAGGTATATATTTGATTTTTAAATTCTTTAAATACAATTACGGCCACATGTAAGGTGCCCTTGCTTTTGCTATGGCCCTAGTTGCCTGCCGCAATCTGTATATAAACGCATCGTTCTGTTCAGCAATCATATAAGTTTCGTTTGTACTTTTATTATCTTCAAATGTGGAATTTTCTTTACTTTGTTGTTTTTCTTATATTGAATTATGCTTACTTGATAATTTAATTCGAGTTTCCGTTTGTATAGATTGTAACAAATACTTGTAACACTAGGCCTCGTACCTAGACTGAAAATTGAATATGAAATCGGCCCTGATTGTTGACACACATTGAATTTTGTCAGCTGAAAACAAACATTATATGAGGTATGTACAATGGCGGACATAAAATTTAGACCGGCCTGTCATTTGCTTGGCACTGTTTATGTTGGTGGCACTGTACGTCTATGTCAAATTCGAGGTTAACAGGTTAGGATTTGCGTCAGTTTTGATACAAACTGACGCAAAACTTAACCTGCTAACCTCGAATTTAACATAGACGTACGGTGCCACCAACATAAACAGTGCCAAGTGAATGACAGACCGGCCTAAATTTATTGTCCGCCATTGTACATCGACTCTCTGTTTTTCACTATAATGGAATCTGGAACATTCGGGTTTTTTTTAAAATGTAAGGATAAAGGTAAAAGGTAACAACTGAAAGACATATGAATGATCTTCAGCGAATGAAAAATAATCAGTATTATTACATGGTTATTGCTCTTACTTAATAGCTATTTAAGTAACAAGGAATGTAAGGACCTATTAACATTTGAGGTAGGCAAGTATAAGCCAAGGCGAAGCCGCGGCTTGTTGCGACATCCACACGGCGTGAGTATCAAAAGACTAGTTAAGTCATGGAAAAAGTGGCACGCTCGCCCTGAGAAGCGTCACTAACAGGCTAAAGGCCTCGGCTGGTACGCTCAGGGAGATGGGCGCGGTTCAAACGGTACGTCACCGGGCAAGCGTGTCGAGACATATATAGGGCGTGTCGAAATAAATGGGCGCCACAAGGTCTAAGAAGACTCTCGTTTAACCGGACCTTGAAGGTCAGACGGGGTATGATACGGGATCTCGGCCTTAGTAACCTCGTTGTCACTGCAGCAAGCGTCGTAAAACTTACCTGCGTCGCTTCAACGCTTAAGCTTCGCCGTACATAAATCGTTACATAATAAAGCTTATCCTGAAAACAGCATGCACAGATTCGCCGCAATAATAAGACCTTTGTTCAAATACTCGTCTATTGGTTTGACGTAAACAACTTGGGTGATTTACAGGACTTCAAAACTAACCTACATCTAAATCTAGGGCCCCAGCTGGAGAAGCGCTCTATTTCTAGTACATCAATGGTCATATACATACAACCGGCCGTGAGCGCCCGACATAAACTCATATATTCCGACAGGCCTTGTTTGGCCAGTTACGTAAACCTTAAATTGACAACGGCGACGACCACAACGTTTGTGACCCACGAACATTATTCCAAATTGGGCCCGCGCAAACTACAGAAGATTAATTAAAAATGATAGCTCCCAAAGCACCTTAAATTAGCAGCAACAGTAAGCAAATTATGCCTTACAAGTAGTGGATGATTAATTATCAGTGCTTGAGGCCTGAGTACATTAAGTTGGCGATCATAGAATGCAAAATTTAGGCCATACAAATAACAGGTAATTAATTACGAATGATTACAGCCAAAATGCATTACGTTAGCGACCACAGTATGTAAATTTAGGTCATATAAATAACAGATAATTAATTACAAATGATTGCGGTAAAAAAAATTAGGTTAGGGACCACAGTATGCAAAGTTAGGCCATATTAATAACAGATGGTTAATTACCAATGATTGCAGTCAGAATACATTAGGTTAGCGACCACAGTATGCAAATTTAGGCCATACAAATAACAGATGATTAATTAAAGTTACATGCACACATGCTACCTGTTATGGACGCCCGCCGAGCGTGGGCGAAACGGCTGCAGACGGCGTGTCTACAGTACTCGACGCAGGAAGGGAAGCGTGGGAGTCAGTGCGGTACTTGCGGATAATCCACCCAAGGGGCGACGATTAGAATACGTCCCTTATAGGACAAGACGACGGCGAGGCCAACAATTTCAGAAGCTCTGCGAGTTTGATCCCCTTCTAGGGAAGAATGGGCCTAACCTCGGCCTTACGTTACTGAAGCACCCACACACCAACGGAGAAAAAACAGAACACTATCTAACACTCCTTGTGCCACAACGACTCTCTCGTGACTCTACTCGGGAAAAACACGGCACTCAAGCACCCTTCGCGGCAACAGCTTCTTTTTAAAAGCAAGCGCCCCCACGCGAAACGAGAGGGGGTGCTCGCACGGCATCGCACTAACAACCGCTCAGATCGACGGCCTGGGATCGACTGACTGAAAGAAGACGCGCGCCAAAAAAAACGTCATCAGGCCACAACAAGTAGCTAATCCCAAGGCAGGACGCCCGCCGGGTAAAATAAAAACGTGTCGGAGCGACAGGGACAAAGAGAGGCCCTCTCATTTGCTCTAACAGGCTGAATTTTTAACTAGCCTGAAAACTAACGCTTCGGAACGAAACCCAGACAGCCACCTATAAGGAACAACGTTCAAAGGGTGGCCCAAAATGTTGCCAACTAGGGGTAACGACGCTAAAGGGTGTTCAGAAACATTATTGTTAACATATGCGATGAAAAATTAAATAGTAGCTAAAAAGGGTTTAAAGTACAGACAGGCTGCTCTGAAGGCTTAAATGGTTAATTATATTGCTGTAGGCTGCCAAAATGACCTGACAACATTTAATACATACATACATACATAATCCGGTCCTCTTCTACCTTTCGGTGTCGAGGGTGCTGTTTTAGGGTTGATCTTCACAAAACTGCCTCCACAGCTTCCTGTCCATGGCCATCTCCTTTGCTCTCGCCCAAGTTACTCCTCTTCTTTCAAATATCTTCCCTATTTCCTTGTTCCACGTATTTCTGGGTCTTCCTCTGCTTCTTTTGTTGTCCGTACCCATTTCCCATATTTTCTTTACAATTCTATCGTCCTTCATCCTTACAAGGTGTCCAAACCAGCGTAATTGTGTTTTCTCTATATAGGTAAACAGTGATCTTAAACACTACACTGTTTTATACGAAAACTTTAAGTTGCTTTAGTTTGTTCACCATTTCAGATCAACCCTGCACTTTTAAATTATCACTTTATTCACTATTTCACGTTTTAAACAATATTTAGAATCGCGTATTCTCGATTTTAAACTGCACTGTGGAACGGAGCCGGCATGCCGATAATCACGTCGCCACACAAGTCGACCATTGAAGTACCTGACAACATTTAATATTTGTTGCAAATTTTCTGAGAAATTACTGTAAGTTGCTAAAAAATATATGTTTCAAAATCACCGATAGTTTCTGGAAATTTTACTGCAGTATTAATAATAAATTGTGAACTTAATGACAATTTTGCTTTGCTTCGCTTAAGCTTGGAAGCTTAGAAGCTTATTTCAGATTCTCTGCGAATTTATAAAGCTATGGCAAATATTTGCTGACAATTTACAGTAAACTTTCTAACAAAATTATTGAAAATTTATTGAAGAACTAATAATATTTTGTTTGGGCTGGGCTGAAAAGTTATTGCCATTTTACTAACAATAATTGCTGGAAAATTTACTACAACTTTCAGTAAATGTGCTGAAAATTTCACAGCTATCTTGTTAAAAAAAACCATTGAGCATAGATGAAATTTGTTGTCCTCTGAATGTTTACGAATAAAAGCGTACAATATCAGTCCTTCTCAGGACTAACTAGGAACACCTGAAGACGGGAGTAGATCAAAACTCCCGAAACGTTGTGTGATATACACCCTAGAGAGTGGAAAAAGGCTGATAAAACACATCATGAAATTTGTGGCAAATTTTCGGAAAATTTCCAGCGAATCTTTTATAGAATTTACTGAAACCTTGCAAAAAATTTACTATAAACTTGCTGCACATTTACCAAAAATGTCACTGAGTATTCGCTGCAAACTTGCTCAAAGGTTTGCTAGAACGTGAATAGAATTCAGTAGAAATTTTATGAAAAATTTTATTGTGAAATTATTAACAATTCACAGAAAAGTTACTACAAGTTTTACAAAAATATATCTAGAATCTTTCTAAAAATTAGATGTAAACTTGTCAAACATTAATGTAAATTTATTGTCAACTTTACTGGAATATGTAATTGGTTATCTTATAAACTATGACAATTCATGAAAATAAAAGGATTTTGTTGAATTCGGTAACAATATTTTGCAAAGTGGAAAAGAATCTTAATACTATGGAAAACTTTATATTAAACGACATTATGCGAAATCTTCAAAAAACATTCAAGTGTCTGACAATATAGTTTAACAATGGTATTATGAGATTTATAGTATGTAAATAATACCATGCAATTAATGTAATGAAAGAGATACATACTACTGGGCAATACTATTTCCCATTTTAAACATAATAAGGTTTTGTAATAACATCTGTCACTTTCTCTAATAACCCATTGTTAACAATAAAAGTTTTATGAAATATATCACAGTTCAAGTTCTTAACGTCGAGATTAGATAACACACCATACAGTAGTAACTTATTGAGTATATGATACTACAAGATTTAATCTATACAAAATTAAATTACAACGAAGCATTTTAAAATTGCTTTTTAGATTTACTTTGTTATCTTTTGACTTCAGAATAAATTAGAGCCAGAAATACACGACACGCTAGCTTTGAAAGCTACACACTATGTGTCGTTTACTTATACAGTACCTAGTAACTTATTGAGTATATGATACTACAAGATTTAATCTATACAAAATTAAATTACAACGAAGCATTTTAAAATTGCTTTTTAGATTTACTTTGTTATCTTTTGACTTCAGAATAAATTAGAGCCAGAAATACACGACACGCTAGCTTTGAAAGCTACACACTATGTGTCGTTTACTTATACCCAGATGGCTTTCAAAGATAGCAGTCCAATGCCATCTGTACGAAAATTTTCAAAATTTCCATAGGATATTAGTAGAATAGCTGAGCTAACGCATCATTTACATACAATTATAAAATGTGTCTGTGTTAGAACAGCAAGGATTTTTGAATCATTAGCAGACTAATTAGCCACACATAGTGAATAACTGTAATTCAAAATCTAACTGAAACTGTGTTGTTTTACGAACATAATTAGCATAATTATCATTTCAAATGGAAACAAACTATGCTAAATACAAAACGGCAATTCGTAGTATAAAAAACTTATATTCAAGCAAGGAAAAACTATATTTAGAGGTATCGTAGAGCTATTTTATTTTGACCAGCCAGGTAACTTTACCACCTGGGTACATATTGGGGAGTATTGCTTGAAAATTACTATGTTGGTAATAACCCCTTAACTGTTATCCCAGAAGTTAGTTACTTGAATAGTGCAGAAAGACGTGGCTAAATCCTGCCATAGGCATGGGCCTTGTTTCCACTACAGTTAATGTACGAATTTAGGTTAGTTGCAGTTTAAGATTTGTATGTACTCACTACCCCGGTTTGTATTCAGTACCCCTTTCTGTATGACCGTAAAAATGGGATTTATTCCAATCGTAGACAAAAATATTGAATTTTAATTTTTCGAGGAGTATTTCTTTTATCCATGGCTTAAAATCCAGTTTCACCACTTCTTTAGAACCGCTGATATAACAGCAGCTAACCTAAATTTGCACCTTATACAGCCTTATATATCGAAGCCTAGGCCCATGCTTATGGTAGGATTTAGCCGTGTCTGTGCTGAACAGTTAGTTGTGAGCATGTGATTTTGTTCTGTAGTGTATGTCTTGCTTACGTTAAATAAGCAATTGTGACAGTGATTTAAATCAACAGGTAAGTTATGTAAAAACAATATAACTTACTTTCTAAAGGTTGGGTATTACAGACAATAAATTATCTGTATTGTTTGGTATAGGCAGTCATTAACACATACCATAAAGATTATTTTACTATATTTTTATGAAGTTGTACCTAACCATCTCCATATTCTAGGAGGTTATGTCTAACAAGTCCATTCAGACTGGGATCAGTAGCTCAGTAGTTAAGCATTCTGACTACCAGGTCGCGAGTTCGATTCCCGGTCCCGGTGAGGTTTTTAAAAATAAAAATGCAGATAAAAGCCTCTATAGAATGTCATCATTCGGAAATGATGTAAAGCTGTGGGTCCCATGTTACTACGTTGTGTAGCATGTAAAAGATTCCTTGCTAGGGTTGGACCTCCTTAGTCTCGGCAATATTCTAAGTAGGACTTTGACCATATGACCACAGCAATCGTTGTCCAAGATATCTGGTACTCTGCATTCCTAGACCTTGTCCATTAACAAACAAGCAAACAATTCACACTCCATTCCAGAAGGGTTGACTATGGAAATTTCCCCTATTTTAATTGTTTAATTGTGACTTAGAGTGGTTTGAAATGGCTTAAAATGTCATATTTAATTTTTATTTCTTTTGGGTTACAATGCATGTCAAAATATCTACAAATGGCGTGTTGTCATAATTCCATTTATAGTGGAAAACAGAGAATCGATGTACATACTCATATAATGTTTATTTTCAGCTGATGAAATTCAATGGCATGTCTGTCAACAATCAGAATACTTAGCTGCACAGGGTCCTAGTGCTATTAGTAACAACAAAGAATTAAATATAAATACGAGAGAAGAAACTTTTAAGACAATTCAAACATTTATTTATTTATTTATAGCCACATAAACTAAAAGGCGCGAGGCCTAGTTACAAGTATCTGTTACAATCTATACAAACGGAAACTCGATCTTATAATAAGCATTAAATTATAAAGTAAGTATAATTCAATATAAGAGAAAGAACAAAGTAAATGAAATGCAACATATGAAGATAATAACAGTACAAACAAAACTTATATGATTACTCAACAGAACTAGACGTAGACACCACATAGTTCTAATAATCTATGTTTGAAGGTGTGTAAAGAGGTATTAAATATCCTCAAATCAAAGGTGGAGTTGTATCTGTTAAACGTTGATGATATACTAATTACAGCTGATTGAGCTCTGCAAGCACTCCTACAAAAATCGACATCTAACAGCTCGCAATGTCGAATTCTTCGTCCTGGGGCGCAGAGTTTGAAGTCAGAGAGAAGAATGGGACTATAAATTAAATTATTCAACATTTTAAAGAGAAAAGTAATACGATGTAGGTCACGGCGGATTTCTAATTTACATAAGTTAAATTCCAACCTTAAAGGTTCATAAGATGCGAAATTTGGATTTCTTTCATATCTATTATAAGAACACTTATTTAAAAAAAATGTTTTGAATAGCTTCAATACTCTTTATAAGGTTATTTTGAATCGGATACCTACCAAATAATTGAAGCAAATTCTAGTTTGGACCATACCAAGGTATTATAAAGAGTTCAAAGACTTTGCGTAGTCTTAAAGTTAAAACAGTTTTGCATAATAAAGCCCAACATACTGTGTGCATTTTTGCAAGATTATTCTATACAGGGTGTCAGGAAAGTCAACCGTGTCACTTCTGGAGATGCTAGGGGACGCTATATGGAATCGAAAAGTCCTAATCCATTTTTGGCTAGAATCATAATTTCTTCAGAATTTACTGTTGAAATTGGTACCGCAAATGTTGTGAACCGCTGTATGGTACCTACTGCGGTTTTGTGTTTTTGATGGTTTTTTTGGTCAATTAATGTCAATGTAATATATAATTACGTGTTTGACTTTTGTAGTAAAAATATACACCGTGCGGGAGTATGCTGGTATGTTTTTTGTGTATGGTGTTCTGGTGATGTTGGGTCTGTGAGTACGTCGATAGGTTGTCTTCATTGTTGGATTTAAAATTATCAAACTCCGTTTTAAGAGCGTTCTAAAAGCTAATAAATTATGTATGTAGACGGCATATGTGACAATTGTTTACCCAGCCTCTCAAGACACTGCGTCAAGCCTCCAATTTAAGGCAAAGTAAAGCAGTCTCAACTTTTCCTTTTTAATTTTCAACATTCGTTTTTACGAAAATTATCCTTCTATGCCAAAAATGGATTAGGAATTTTCGACTCCATATAGCGTCCCGTAACATCTCCAGAAGTGACACGGTTGACTTTCCTGACACCCTGTATACGTATTAAATTTGAAGAATGCGGATGGTTCAAAAAGCACCCCAAGATCTCTAGCAGACGTGCACCTCCGTAGAATGACCGAGCTCATACTATAGTTTTTAAAATTTTCTTGTTCCTTAGTTGTGTATGAAATTACAAAGCATTTATTTATGTTAAAAAGCAACTGATTATCAACACTCCAGTTATACAGTGTGTCCCCGGATGGACCTAACTATACTTGTAAACTTCCTTATTTTGCATTTTAGGAAGAACAGTCATTCTTCATAAAAAGTTTTGCAGGGTGGTTAGAAAACGAGACAACGTAAAATTTGGTGAAGAATAAAGTACCTTTTATTTAAAAGGAAAAGATAAGTATTACTGGCAAAAGATGTTTGAAATTTCAACAGAAGCTCGCATATCTAATCTGAACGTTGTACGTATCTCAAAGTTGATTTTTTTATTTTTTATTGAAAGAAGTATGTAATAGCGAAATTTATACTAGTATAAATTTTGATAAAAAAATAAACTTTGAGATACAACTTTCAGATTAGATATGTGAGCTTCTATTGAAATTTCAAACATCTTTTCCCAGTAATACTTATGCTTTCCTTTCAAATAAAAGGTACTTTATTCTTAACCAAATTTTATGTTGTTTCGTTTTCTAACCACCCTGTATGTTATTTCGAAATTTTGGTACTGGCTGCGGATTTGATAGATGAAGCAAAACTTTTTATAAAGAATGACTGTTCTTTCTAAAATGCAAAATAAGGAAGTTTACAAGTATAGTTAGGTCCATCCGGGAACACACTGTATAAGCTATCAATATCATGGTGAAGTAATGTTACGTCGTTAACAGTTT
Organism: Agriotes lineatus; assembly: GCA_940337035.1. NCBI lineage: Eukaryota > Metazoa > Arthropoda > Insecta > Coleoptera > Elateridae > Agriotes > Agriotes lineatus. The sequence continues at coordinate 13,008,164 of OW679198.1, read as the reverse complement.
TAGTTTCTTTATAAATTTTGACATCGTACGCTTATAATAAACAAGAGCTACACAGTAAGCAAAGTGGTAAATAATTAATCAATAATACAAAAAGCAATTGACTTAAGTTAGACCCTTAAGGTACACCAGACGTAGCTCTATACGGGATACGCTTGTTACGCTCTATACGCTTGTTCGCAATGAACACAATGTGTCAATTAGAAGAGAGCTAAAACCGTAAGAATGTATCTTATTTAGTAAAACTGAGTGATTAACGTTGTCAAAGGCTTTAAAAAAGTTCGTGTAAATTACATCCAAACAGCCGCAGCCCTCAACTATTCTACTTGCTCTGTCACAGAAGGTCATTAAGTTTGTAGCTACCGACCGCTTCTTTACAAATTCGTGTTGCTTCAATCAAATGCTGTTTGGGACATAATCATAGATTTTATAAAACAAAATGTATTCAAATACCTTGGAGTGTACAAATAGCAACGATATCGGTCTATAATTAGTAAATTGCTTTTTTTCTATAGCAAATGTTTAAACGACTCAAAACAAAAGGTCAAGTGTTACTTTAACAGCAAGGGTAGATAAAGTAGCACTTTAACATCAAGGGTAGATAATAGCTATTTAAGTAACAAGAAATGTAAGGACCTATTAACATTTGAGGTAGGCAAAGCCACGGCTTGTTGTCTGCCGAAAATCTTAATAGGCGATACATTCCGAGTTATCTTATTATATTTTTCCGGCTGCTTATCGAAATTTTCCTAGAATTTTGAAAAAATCGTTTGCTTTGTCACCTGTCACCAGGATTAATTTTCGTGAGTCGTGTTACCTGTGAGTGTCACATGTCACATAAACACACGTCTAAGTCTGCATCTTGCCTTGCTAATTTTTTGTATTTCCGGGACTAAAGTTGGCACCTTAGTCACTTATTTCAGGGACTAAAGTAGCTCATTTAATCCCTAGGGACTTAAGTAATTGCTTTAGTCCCTAGGGACTAAAATACAAATGTTAACACAACTATGGTAAATTTATGTACACACGAGGTTAGTAGGTTACGTTTTGTTTGGCATTTAACACACATTGACAGAAAATTTAACCTGAAAATCTCGAATTTGACAATACATTTCAGTACTGCCAACTGATTCAGGCTATCCAGGGCCTGCTACAATTCAGTTGTTAAAAAATTGTAACTGTCAGTTTCCAAATTGACCGATTCCAAATTTTTCAAATGTTTGATGATAATGTTCCCAAAAGTGCAAAAATAGCGTATATCACACGGAACTAAAATAACTAAATTTCTTGAGTGATTACTTCCCTCGGGCCCTACGGGCCCTCAGGAAATAATATTCACTCGCGGGATGTAATGATGCACTTTAGCCACTCATGGTATAATATACTATTATTATCCTAGGAACTTAATAATAATATTAAGTTCCGTTGTCAAGAGAAAGCAGTTAACAAATATAATCACCGACTTACACGTTTTGTTACTAAGGCTGTATCACTGACTTACATGATCAGCAGCGGGAAAAGTAATTTAATTTTCTAACTTTTCTTTAAATTAAATATTACAGCTTTGTATTATCCTAGCAAGCCAATCTAGCTACTGAAATTTTAAAATGTGATTGATTTTCCTTATTTTCTTTTGAAATTGTTAAAGTTCTTGCTATAGAAAAAAAATGTATTATACACGACGATAAAGTTGTGACTATCCACTCTTGAATCATTAACGTCTCGACTTCTTCTCGACGTTAAACGATTCACTCGTGGATTAGTAATTAACGTATTAAGAGGGGTAACCCAGTCTTAACATTCGAGCATATTTTTACCACTCGAGCGAGCGCAGCGAAGCAAGAGTGGTAATTTATGTGAGAAATGTTAAGACGGTTTCCCCTCAAAATGCGTTCATTAATTTATTGTTCATTGAGGCAATGATTTTGAATCAATAATAATTACTAAAAAGTGCTAAATCGAAATCGGACTACCATGAATGCATGTTAAATGAGTGGATGCATGTTAAATGTATCTTAACATTCGAGGACGTGATCATGTCAAACACTGTTTAACATTTCAATGAACAATAAAAAATTTAACTTTATCGTCATGTATAATAAATTACTATTTGCCATCGTTTTTATGTATTGGTACTACCTTCGAAAGTTTCCATTGCGAAGGAAAGGAGCCCGTACTTAGGGTGAGATTAAATATATATGTGGATAAGTAAATCTGCTGCGATAAATGCAAAACTCGTTTCTATGTACTAACGCACAATAAGCAGCTCCAGTTGATGCTATGCATTTGGCAGTACTGAAATGTATTGTTGGTGACAGTGTAAGTCTATGTCAAATTCGAGGTTAGTAGGCTAGGTTTTGCGTCAATCTGCGTCAAAACTGAAGCAACACCTAACCTACTAACCTCGAATTTGACATAGACTTATAGTGTCCCAACAATACACTTCAGTACTGCTAAACGTAAAACGAATCGTCGTTGCTATACAGAAACGTGTTGCTGATGCAGAAACGTACCACATTTCTCAACGATTTTGAATGTAGAAATTTAGTACATTAACAAATGAAATGCATGCGATAATAGTATATTACGTAACAAGTTTAGAAAAGTGATGTTTTATTGAACAAGTATGGCTGGTTCGAGTACGAGCGTTAGCGAGTACTTAAACGGCTATTCGGGTTCAGTAAAACCACTTTACTAACGTGTTGCGTATCGTATACTATTTTATCGCATTTCATAAAAAATGTAAAATATTAAATTTTTACATAAAAGTGACATTAAATGTCAAAACATAACCAAGTTGAGTAGAACTCGTTTCTATGTACTAACGCACAATAAGCAGCTCCAGTTGATGCTATGCATTTGGCAGTACTGAAGTGTATTGTTGGTGACACTGTAAGTCTATGTCAAATTCGAGGTTAGTAGGCTACGTTTTGCCTCAGTCTGTGTCAAAACTGAAGCAACACCTAACCTACTAACTTCGAATTTGACATAGACTTATAGTGTCACCAACAATACACTTCAGTACTGCTAAACGTAAAACGAATCGTCGTTGCTATACAGAAACGTGTTGCTAATGCAGAAACGTACCACATTTCTCAACAATTTTGAATGATGAAATTTAGTACATTACCAAATGAAATGTATGCGATAATAGTCGTTTGTATACCAAGGCACTGAAATGTAATTTTTATTACATGAAGGATAAAAAGAAACTTCAGTGCCGAGGAGTACATTATGTTTTTTTTTAAATCGAAAAGTCGTGAAATTACAACATTTCAACCAACTTTTCTAGATTATGTTGACGTCGGTTGACGTTTATCTGTCGCCCCGCCACCTACAAAAATTCGTAAAACAATGGATTACTTCACTGCCGATTTCTCGTATTTTAATAACGATTTCACTGCCGATAAAAAAAATGTGTATTTCCACTTGACTTGTTAAAAGGTCATTTACTATCGTCTGAACTGACTCGGTAAATGACTCTTTACAGGCAGGGTGCTGTTACGGTACTTTTAGAGCGACCACTGTATGTGCAAACTTTTGCTACTTGAATTTTTAGCTTTGAGTATCATTAGGTGGCTTTTTGGAATTTTTGCATGCTTTAAATTAGGTCTGGTTAGCGTTACCCTAATTTGAAATTCTCTTCTATAATTATCAAGCAGTTTGGTAAGCAACTCTTCGAATAATTACCCATATTTTACAAATTAAATTTATTCTGGTTACATTTCTACAGATATTTGTGTATGGCGCTTAAGCAACCCTTGTTGCAATTATTCTGCACTATACTATTTATTGCTAGATAAAGGATATCTCTTCTTGCAGTCACACTTTTCAGGCTGTTTTTTTGCATCTTCTGGCCCAAAATTTTGGAAAGTTTTGATAACTGGTAACTGGTGGATTTTTGAGTTCTTTTCCATTTTAAACTTGGTGCAGGCTGCTGGTGCCTCGGCTGTGTGCTTAAATTTATGAGCTAATTAGTGTAGCTTCGCTCCGTTTTAATTTCTTGGAGGATCTACAAAGCGCATGTGCCCTTAAGACGTTCGTATTTGATTTGGTTGTACTTACGTCATTCGCAATTGCGGATTCGTCTGAGACCAGCATTGTTCTTGCACTTTCTTTTGGCTCCATACCAGCGTGAGGTAAGATAAGACCCGTTTCTTCTTATTCGGAACTCATTTGGGCGTTGTGCGTTATAGCCATTTCCTGTCGGCCTGCTGAAGAGGCTTAGCATTCCCCGTTCGGCTGCACTCTGCGGGCATCCAGTCCTTCGATTTGGGCTCCTGAAACTGTCGAGTTGTCAAGGAATTTCGCAACTCCTGTGGGCTACGCTAGAGAGAGTAGCACTGCACTTACCTGCAAGCCAACCACCGCTTCCTCAGCTCGCTCGGCCTTCCTCTATGACTGCCGAAACCCTCACTGCTCCAGCCGTCTTCGACCACCTCAAGCCAACGGAAAGGTTAGGTCTCGTCATGTTTTTTCTACAGGCAAGAAACTGATATAACTATTACTCATTGCGCCTGGTGTATTTTATAGTTAGTTAGTAGTGCCTCGTTTCGTTAGTAGCTGGGGCATGTGTGATATTTTTAGCATAGCAATGCTTCGTATAGTTAGGTATTAGGGCATGCTTTTGTATAAGTCTGAGGTGTTGTTATGATAGGGCTTTTGCAAATTTCGAGCGACCATTTTGTGCAGTTTAGTGATCTTTATTGAATTATTAATGGAGCTTACCCAAGTCCGTGAAGACAGTCCTGCGGCTTAATTGTGCAGGAGCTTTCGATTTTGAATTAGCCCCGATCCACGGCTTCTTTGCGGAACCTACGAATTACAGAATAGCTAGCTTTCATGTTGCTGCCTTGTTCTCATTTATATGCAGCCTGGCAAATTAATGTCAGACGTTAGATAAACTTACTAGAGCCTTGTTTTGGAGGTTCCGCTGAAGACAGGCGGCCCCGCCGGTTGCCGCGCCACGTCGAGCCTCCCCTGTAAACTGTATGTTATGTCTTTCGCTCAATTATTTCAGTTTTAAGGCCGTACTTACATTTCATCACCGGTCTTCGTCGCCATTTGCACGTCAGCCACTTGACGTATTATTGCGTATTGGTAGTGGCTAGATAAGCGACGTCGGTAGCCGTTTGCTTCACTTTGGAGTCGCCGCGAACTCATTAACTATTTTGTCGGAAACGAGAACCGGATAAAGAGCAGATCCAAGCGTTTGTTATAATTAATATTATGTGGGGACACCCTGATACTTTATTTTAATATTTAGGACATCGACGTGTTATGCGTGGCCACGTGAGCGATCGTTGCTCCGACTCTTAGAAATTCCTTTGAGCTGCGAGTCAACGTCATTTCGGGCTAACCCTCGGGGTTCAACGTTAGCCAGGTTAGTCTTGTATCGCTCTGAAACAGCGTATTTGTTTTTGAGCCCCGTACAGGCACAACTTCCGATGTATATATATTTCTAAATTGCCTTGGCGACGCCCTTCGTAACCTCGCTGTTTACTTTTAGTGTGTTGGTATTGTCCGCCGTAATGCGGCCTAAATAAATTGTATAGATGCATGCATGGTAATGATATAGTCGGCTCGAAACATTTTTTAAAAATTGTTTTTGTATGTACCTAACCGTATTGTTACATATACTTATATTTGTTGCAACGTATTTATATTTGTATCTTGTTGCTTGCCTGAAGCTAATATGCATTTTGTACTAGTATTCGCACTATAGTACCCACTTGCCTGTTTGTTAATAAAGCTGTGATATTTTCATTGGTCGTTGATTTGATTATTTTTGTTCTGCTGGAAATTGTCCTTCTCTTGTGAAGGTCCGGCACAAGGATTCGATCTACGTCGAGGACCTGGCGCCCTCTTTTATTCTTTTTGTTCTTAATTCTCTTTCAGCATAGTTGGAACCCTGCGACGCTCTCGGCGAGCTAGCCCAACTAGGCCGATAGTTACCAGCCGGCAAAATAACAAATACAACTTTCGCCAAAAGGTAAGGCCGACCGTCTATCTTCCCTTACAGTGCCTGTAAAGTGTTTCTGTCGTCTGAACTGACTCGGTAAATGAGTCTTTACAAGCACTTTGTTTTCTAGTAGATACATCCTTTATTAATCACTAATATGAATTTGTAGGTTTTCAGCAGAGGAAATAAAACTTGCACGTGGCTTGCTTGCAATTAGCCTTTATTGCGGCTCACCGGATTACAGGGCTTGCTCCTACGTCGCTCACCCTGCAAATTATCCTGCTCGCCCATAAAGGCTAATTTACTAAGCTTGCCATGTAAATAAATATTTTGGTCTCGTGACATGTAAACAACACATTCATGCACAGTTGATATCCACCGTAACTACGATTTTACAGTTAGGGAGTGCTTTGTCGCACCGCGGTGCGGTAAAATAACTAGAAAATTTTGAGCTTTCAGAGACCCTTAAACAAAAAGTTGCTTTGTAGTAATAACGGGTGTGTGCAGAAACGCTGGTTACGTATTTTATCGTTCAGTTGCGTTTAGGAGAAATAAAAAAATTAAAACTCCGCTCTGTAAAATGCGACCTACCGCACTTGTAATGGAGGAATATTATAAGGAATATTTTCAGTTTCTTATGTAATTTGTTTTTCGTGATATGACGTCATCGATTTTTTCTTTAAATGACAACCTGTATTTTTTATTATTGAGTTTGGTAGTACTTTTTATGTTGTTTTCAATGATATAACATTTTTAATATGTTATATCTGAAAAAATTTAGAAAAATGGTCTTAAAGTTTAAATATAAAAAAAATGAAATGACAAAATAAATCTAGTTACCGATGGATAAAACACAAAAAGATTAGTTACATGTTAAAATTAAACAATTTGTAAATGTCATAACAAAATAAGCGTCCTTTGCTTTTTCTAAACTAGAATTTACCCTTAGCAAACCATTTTATTAATAAAAATGGTACAATTAAGCGACACACAGAGAATCGAATTTTTTATTAATTATTGTATTTTCAATTGTTTTTTTTAATTTCAATAAAAACAAAAGTGCCGTCAATGACTTTCCGTCAAACGTAAGTAAGTAGATTTATTTTGCTCATTTCATTGGTTTTTAATATTTAAAGTTTAAAGCATTTTTATCGATTTTTATTAGATGCAACATATTGAAAATGTTATATCATTGAAAACAACATAAAAAGTACTACCAAAATCAATAATAAAAAATACAGGTTGTCATTAAAAAAAAGTCGATGACGTCATATCATGAAAAAAAAATACATAAGAAATTGAAAATCAGCTGAAAATATTCCCTATGGTCAAAATCGCTATACCCCTTCGAGATTTTTTTATAAAAATAAATATCAACGTAGTTAATAAATTTATCCGTTACTTTATTTCCACACTGTATACCGTGATATCATTTAAAAACGGAACAGAGAGTGCCATTTAATTTCTGGTTTAGATTCGAACTTTGGTTAACAACCATTTGTCAATTTATTGACTTAACCTCAAACCAGACATAAAATTTATTAAACGTCAAAAATTACAGTAAATGTTCAAAGAGAGTGCGTTGAAATTGGAACATTTACTGTAATTTTTGACGTTTAATAAAGCTTATGTCGTGTTTGAGGTTAAGTTAATACACAGTGGCGTAACTATCATATGTGCAGGGGGTGCGAAGAACCTCGTCGCCGAATCTACCGGGTGACTATAAATGATTGAAATTTTTTTTCTTAGGTTGGCACTGTTTATGTTGGTGGCACTGTAAGTCTATGTCAAATTCAATGTTTGCAGGTTATGTTTTGCGTCATTCTATGTCAAAACTGACGCAAAACCTAACCTGCTAACTTCGCATTTGACATATACTTACAGTTCCACCAACATAAACAGTGCCAATCTAATAAAAAAAATTCAATCATTTATAGTCACTCGGTATATAGGCGCCGCGGTAGCGGAGTTTTTAGTGACAATTTAACTGGTGTCATTGTCAACCAATGGCATTCTTTAATTTAAAAATAAACTGCCAAGCGAAAGATTATTTTAGTGACAATAATTCGAGGAGCTTTATTTCAGCGACAATAATTCGAGGAGCTTTATTTCAGCGACAATTTTTTCTGTAACAATTATTGTAGTGACAATATTTCGAGGAGCTTTATTTCAGCGACAATTTTTTCTGTAACTATTTTTTTATGAAAAGTTAAATTGTCAAGACGAATAGGACTCTAGGTCGAAATATTGCAGACAATTTTTGCTCTTCAGATTGTCTCGTTTCTGTTGCTTTAGAAAATAACGACTCGTGCAAGCACTCGTCGCTATTTTCGTCGCTGCAGAAACTCGTATCTGAATCGCAAAAATTATTGTCGGCAATATTTTGACCTCTCGTCCTATTATTACTGAAAATCGTACGACACTCATTAATGACCAATAGAAAAATTAGTTCACGAGCAGTAACCAAGACAACATCAAAAATTTCTTGGAAATTTTTTGTAGGTAGACATTATCTTCTTTTTAGGGTTTGTGTCGTTACGATTTTCTTACCGAATCTGCATTCGAGCATTAATTCATATCCGGAAATTATTATTCGTGCATTACAACAACGTCCTAATTTGCCCTCGCGTCCCGCTCAGGCAAATTAATATGACGTTGTTGGAACGCACTCAAAAATATTTCCGGAAAGAATGAATGCTCTTATGATATTATATGTGACAATTTAATGCATACACTAAAAATCCCATAAGCCGCGGATTTTTTGTCACTATGACAGCGGCAAAAGTTAGCCCTAACTTTTCCACCGACAAAACGGAACCTAACTTTTAAAACGGTCTAATTCTAAAATAATTTTTGCCTTGTTTGTTAATTTAGTGACTTCTAAATTACCTAATATGTAAAGTAAATATGTATTCATTAAATTGTCGTACCGAATTACACTCAAGCTTTTTTTTAATCGAAGTAAACTTAACATTTATAATTCGAGTTTCCTTGCTTTTGGTCAATTCAACTCAAAAAACTGCAAAAAAAATTACTCGTCCTTCGGACTAGGGATGGGCGCGTGACGTGAAAACAGTCGTGTCACGTCGTGTCACGGCGTGTCACGTCGTGAACGTGACTAATATTTGAAAATCGTGACGTGAACGTGAGTGAACGTGAGTGAAAATTTCCATGGCGTGATTCACGTTTCACGTTAATTTCACGTTAAATATTTAGTAACGAATAAAAAACCGCAGGGTGCAGCATCTTTTAAATTCATTAAATCACAAATTGTGCCAAACAAGTTACATTATGTGGTTTTATTTTTGGACCCTAATTATAAATCCTTAAAGTTCATACCTTCACATAAAAGAGAAGATTACCATGCAAATAAAACTATAGATGATAATGATGAAATACATAGCAAACGACTCAAAACTGGTACATCAGCATCAGATTCTTATCTTTCTACACTTAGACATAGCTCTGACGATGACACATGTAATTAGGATGATGTCGAAACAGAACTAAATTAGTATGTTAAATTAAAATTCGGAAATGTAGATGACATTTTAGGATTTTGGAAAACCAGTGTAAATACGCCACTGTTAAAAAAACTTGAGACATTTTAAACATACCGGCAAGTTCCGCTACAAGCGAAAGAGTATTTTCTACAGCTGGGCGAATTTTAGAAGAGCGCAGAATTCGACTTAACGCTGAAAATGTTGATTACATATTATTTTTAAATCAACATTTTAATGTTTAGATGTGTAGATGAACTTATTATTCTAATAAAAGTAATGGTTTGTTTTTTATACTCGGCTAACGCTGAAAATGTTAATTACGTTTTATTATTAAACCAAAAATGTATTGTGTAGATGTGTAGATGAACCTATTTTTAGAGAAGTACCTAATGTTTTGTTTTCTATACTCGACTTAACACTGAAAATGTTGATTACGTTTTATTTTTAAACCAACGTATTGTGTACTTGTGTAGATGAACTTATTATTCTAATAACAGTAATGTTTTTTTTGTATACTCGCCTTAAAGCTGCAAATGTTGATCCTTGTACGTAAAAGTACTTTCAAACCTACGAATTAAAAGTGTTGCCTAGCAACATATACCTTCTGTACTCATACCAATAAAGGAAACGTCAATTCCAATGACAGCTTTTAGTATTAAAAGTAATGTCTTTGAAGACAGCTGCAAGAAATATATTAGCGAGAAATCAGTATTTATCCCTTGTCGAAGTTATTGTAGTCAATTTTCATTTTTTTATTTTTATGTCAACTATTCTGATTGCAACATATCACGTAAATTATGTCAGATGCAAAACATATTTTTAGTTCTCTTTAGGGTTTTTTCATTGGTTTTAAATTTGAACATTCTGTTCTATCTAAATTTAAATTTTGAAATAAAAGCTGCGTGTCACGTCGTGAGTGGCGTGTCACGCCGTGAACGTGAGTGAACGTGAGCGTGAACGTGCGTGAACGTGACTGTTTAAAGCCAGCGTGAAACGTGCGTGACGTGAGCGAAAAATCACTCACGCGCCCATCTCTACTTCGGACTCGTAATTTTTTCGGAGGCAGTTTTTTTGTTAAATTGCCAAGCAAGAAATTCTCATTAAAATGATAAAAGTGTTCCTAGAATAGTGGTTCAAAGCTGCAAGAGACTATGATACGTGAGCGCCACTAGGCTCTTTTGAGCGCGCAGTCTTTTCTCCTTTTGAGTAGATAGAAGTTCCAGCTCTAGTGTGTGTTTGTGATTCTTAGATTTCATAGTGCATAGTGCATAGTAACATACTATAAATTCAAAATTTTAAACCGCAAATTTCTTACGATTGCCTCAGATACAGAAGTCATAGAGAGTGCCAAATTGCTTCAAACTACGTATGAAACTGATCTCGATAACGGCTTACTAAAGCAAATTGTACAATTTCGATCTTCGTACGCAACTAGTATTAAATCTTGCTTATCAGTGAATCACACATCATTGGCTAGCTTTCCAGATTTGTATACAGCTTATATCCTATTTTTTACATCCCGTCGCTACAGCCTCCACTGACAGATCTTTTTCTAAATTAAAAATTATTAAAAGTTTTTGCTGAGTAAGATGAGCCAAATACGCCTAAAGAGTTTTGCATTACTGAGTATCGAGAAAGTAAGAGCCAGTACTCTTGGTTTTAATTCACTGATAGATATGTTAGCTTTAGCAAAGTCTCGCTAAAGAGAGTTTAATTAAAGTGCTATACCTACATATTTATATATCTATATATTTTATTTTTCTTGTGAATTATTTAAATTTGTATTCCTTTTACGTGGTTTTTGTTTTTGTATTTTAATATGTATTTTTATGTTTCATGTTATAATGGGTGATCCAACGGTTAGCGTGGATGTTGATTGTCGCTATCTGACATATGTCGCAATAGCCATGAAAACATTTGTTGACAAACGTCAGTTTAGACTTTGGCAATTGCAACGATGGAGTTTTTTTCAACCGCGCAACGAGTAAAAGTTATTCAAACGTACTACGAAAATGATCGTTCCATCAAAAAGACATTTCGTAAAATTCGAGACTACTTCGGTCAAAATAATCGTCCTAGTGAGTCGGGAATCCGTGGAATAGTGCGACGATTTGAAGAAACTGGATCGGTGGAAGGCCGTAAAAAGTATCGGCAGCCTCGTACAGCTCGTTCAAATGAAAACATTGCTGCCGTTAGTGTTAATGTGCGAAAACAACCAAAAACTTCAATCCGTCACCGGCCACAACAACTAGGCATGACCTATGGCACTATGCAACGGATTTTAACGAAGGATCTTGGTTTACATCCATACAAAATCCAATTAACCCAGCAACTCAAGCCGTTGGACCATTTACAACGCCGTAGATTCGTTAATTGGGTTCTGCAGAGAGGAAATGAAATTTCATCAAAAATCATATTCAGCGACGAGGCTCATTTTCACATCGGTGGATATGTAAATAAGCAGAATTGTAGAATTTGGGGCTCGGAAAACCCTCATGTGGTTTTTGAACAAGCAATGCATCCACTCAAAGTGACTGTTTGGTGCGCTTTGTGGGCCAATGGCATTATTGGACCATACTTCTTTTAAGATGCCGATAGAGCTACTGTTACTGTTAATTCCGAGCGTTACCGCAACATGCTAAGAGAATTTTTGTGGCCTAAATTGAATGAAATGGATGTGAATGAGTTCTGGTTTTAACAAGATGGCGCAACATCCCATACAAGCAATGAAACGATCGCCTTATTGCGCTCGAAGTTCGATGATCGCATCATTTCCAGAAACTCTGAGGTGAATTGGCCCCCAAGATCCTGTGATCTTACTCCCTTAGATTATTTTCTTTGGGGGTATTTGAAGAATAAAGTGTACACTAATAACCCACAAACACTTCACCAGCTGAAAGACAACATTCGAGCTGCATTAGATGCCATTGATCCACTTTTTTGCGAAAAGTTATCGAAAATTTTGACGTTCGAATAACCTTCTGTCAACGAAGCCGTGGAGGTCATCTGAATGATATTATTTTTCATACATAATTGCTACATGTTACACTTTTTGCTACAATAAATATTTCTGGCGTAAGTTTATAAAATGAATTTTTATTTGATAACAAAATCCACGCTAACTGTTGGATCACCCTTTATTTTGCGAGTGTTTGATGTAATGGTAAAACCTGTTCTACTTTATGGGTCGGAATCGTGGACGGTTACAGAACTGGTAAAGCAGAAATTGCTGGTGTTTGTAAATAGGTGTTTGGTGGCCAGTCATTATTTCGGACAAAGATCTTTGAGACCGAACAAATCAGGTGGACATTAATATAGAAATTAGGAGAAGAAAATATGGATGGTGGATGGTTAGGGCATACGTTGCGAAAAAATTAAACCTAAATTTGCAGAAAAGTTTTGATTGGAACCTTTAGGGTTTCAGAAACGGAGGATGCCCACAAAAACGTGGAGGAGAACTGTAAAACAAGAGACAGGAAAGACTATAGCACAACTGAGCCAAATAGCAAAGGAAAATGACAACTGGAGAGAATATACGAATACCCTATGTTCCAATAGGGAATAATGGGATTATTATTATTATTATTATTATTATATTATATTTAATAAAAGATTGAAACAACTAAATGTGTTTTATTTTGCAGTAAGTAACCTTTCATGTTAAGAAAAGAGCTTATTAATTTTCTTTTAAATTTAAAGTGTTGCATGACCAAAAATTACCCCCCCCCCCTCTTTTTCTGAAACTTCTTGTCTACAGCGGCTATAATTTATTCTTGCACACCGGCGCCAAACCTTCTTGTTACGCCACTGTTAATACATTGACAAATGACTATTAATCAAAGTTTGAACTAAAACAGAAATTCCATGGCACTCTGTGTCCCGTTTTTAAATGATCTCACGGTACAAAAGTAGGCTAGTAACGAAGTCATAACTGTAAACTGTATCTGTACGGTAATAGTCCTTTACTGTACATGACAAGCATTACCATACCATACCGCAACCCGTAAACTAGGTATTGAACAAACCACGTATGTTATGAATCATAACAGCCTTTTTACTTCCTTTTACAATAAAGGAAGTATTGGATTCACCCCAAAAATTCGAAATTGAGTTTTCAACAGATCTTCACGTTTTAGAGTCCCCTGATCCCAAAAAACATATTTTTTTTTATTGGTCTGTGTGTCTGTCTGTGTGTCTGTCTGTCAGTCTGTGAACAGAATATCTCAAAAACGAAAAGCGGTATGGCGTTGAAACTTCATATATAAGTTTTTTGTACTATGTATATGAGACAGCAAGCTTTTGAAAAAAATTGCATAACCGGAAGTAGGTGTTTACTCTTGTGATTTTTCAGTTTTTTTCGATTTTTTCAAAAACGGCTCTAACGATTTTTTTTAAACTTTACATTTTTATTACATTTTGAATGTGTATTGATGTGAGGTAGGTGATTTTCCAGTTGAATACTTCTAAAATGGGTTTCTTTTGTTTTTTTGTCTATTTTTTTTATTAACTCTTATTTTAAATAGAACACCCTGTATAAGATTACATTTTTGAATTCAGCTTAAAATTCTAGAGAAAATTTGTCTCTTTAACTAACGCTCTATTTTGTACCGTTTTTGTAGAATTTGTAATTTTTGAAAATTTTTGACAAATGCTTAAAACATTTTAAATAAAATTTTTGGCTAATTATAAGATCACTGTAAAAGGAAGTTGTGTGCGTGTATCACACCAGATTTTTTTTTCATTGGTCTGTCTGTCTGTCTGTCTGTGTGTCTGTCTGTCTGTGAACAGAATATCTCAAAAACGAAAAGAGGTATGGCGTTGAAACTTCATATATAAGTTTTGTGTACTATGTAGATGAGACAGCAAGCTGTTGAAGAAAATCGCATAACCGGAAGTAGGCGTTTACTCTTGTGATTTTTCAGTTTTTTTCGTTTTTTTCAAAAACGGCTCTAACGATTTTTTTTAAACTTTACATTTTTATTACATTTTTAATGTGTATTGATGTGAAATAGGTGATTTTCCAGTTGAATACTTCTAAAGTGGGTTTCTTTTGTTTTTTTTCTATTTTTTTATTAACTCCTATTTTAAATAAAACTCCCGGTATATTATTACATTTTCGAATTCACCTTAAAATTCTAGAGAAAATTTGTCTCTTCAACTAACGCTCTATTTTGTACCGTTTTTGTAGAATTTGTAATTTTTGAAAATTTTTAACAAATGGTTAAAAATTAAAAATGAAATTTTTGACTAATTATAAGATCACTGTAAAAGGAAGTTGTGTGAGAGTATCATACCAGATTTTTTACTTCCTTTTACAATAAAGGAAGTATTGGATTCACCCCAAAAATTCTAAATTGAGTTTTCAACAGATCTTCACGTTTTAGAGTCCCCTGATCCAAAAAAACATATTTTTTTTCATTGGTCTGTCTGTCTGTCTGTGAACAGAATATCTCAAAAACGGAAAGAGGTATGGCGTTGAAACTTCATATGTATATAAGTTTTGTGTACTATGTAGATGCGACAGCAAGCTTTTGAAAAAAATCGCATAACCGGAAGTAGGCGTTTACTCTTGTGATTTTTCAGTTTTTTCGATTTTTTCAAAAACGGCTCTAACGATTTTTTTAAACTTGACCTTTTTATTACATTTTTAATGTGTATTAATGTGAGATAGGTGATTTTCCAGTTGAATACTTCTAAAATGGGTTTCTTTTGTTTTTTTTTTCTATTTTTTTATTGACTCCTATTTTAAATAGAACACCCGGTATATTATTACATTCTTGAATTCAGCTTAAAATTCTAGAGAAAATTTGCCTCTTTATCTAACGCTCTATTTTGCACCGTTTTTGTAGAATTTGTAATTTTTTAAAATTTTTGACAAATGCTTAAAATTTTAAAATCAAATTTTTGGCCAATTATAAGATCACTGTAAAAGAAAGTTGTGTGCGTGTATCACACCAGATTTTTCTACTCCTTTTTTAGTAAATTGCTCAATAAGCACTATTTACTTGATTAGTAAATTTGTTGTGACAAACAGTGTTACGTAATGACTGACACGTAATTTTTTTTCACGTCTGGAACCAAAACACGGTTTCTACGATACCAAAATCGTGAGAGAAATAATGAATTACTCCCTATAGAGGAGACATTTCTCTAGGGAGTTTTCATTATGACTAAGCAACAAGAGCTCACAATTATGTCAAATTCGAGGTTATCAGGTTAGGTTTTGCGTCAGTTTTGACACAAACTGAGGCAAATGTATAATTAATAAATAAATAAAACCTAACCTGCTAACCTAGAATTTGACATAATTGTGAGCTATTGTCATAATGACTTACAGTGCCACTAACTTTAAAATTTACCATAGGCTACTAAATTTAAAATAATTATAACTAAAATGTCAATTAATGACGTTTAAAAAACTAGTTTTTCGTTTTAAATCTTCCTGCAACGTGAAAAAAATAGTATATGCAACTCGGAGAGAATGATATTTTCTTCAGTGCAATTTCTCTCTCATTGCATAATGTACTATTATTAATTATTACGTTAACTTCTGTTGTTTGTAAGAAGCGGTGTAGGGCTGTGATTGCAGCCGCCTAATTTTTAAGATGGTGTGACAGTAATGATTTGACAGTTAATAAAACATTTCTTTTTCATTTAACGAAATGAGTGTGGTCGTAGAAATAGTAGGTATAGTCTGTTTTTTTGCTTTATGATTCAGAGCAGGCTCTGCTTTTGCATTTTTGTAACAGTGTAGGTAGTTAGTGACAAAGGAAAAAACACTAGGGGCCGGTTGCAGAAAGCAATGTTAAGTCTGGTGTTAGCTAACATCGCGTCAAAGTGAACAAAATCGCATCAAATTTTGTTTACTAATGTATTAGTTACCATAAGCATTTGAGATTTGATTCGTTTTTGTTCACTTTGACGCGATGTTAGCTAACACCAGACTTAACATTGCTTTCTGCAACCGGCCCTAGTTATGTCAAAAACCATTAGAACTGTCAATGTGTTAACTTATAAGCACTATTATATTTAATAAGAGCTAAAATTACTGAACCATTGACATTAAATAAGGTATTGCTTTATTTTAAATACGTTTATTTAAGCGTGATTGATATCTAACTGTACAGAAACGTCATAAAATTTCTAGACATCTATCTTTTATGTACTAATTTAAAAATAAATATATTATTAATAATTTGCTGATGATTTTTGTTTGTAGAACTGTGTTGTACAAGTTATTATTTATGCTACACATATAATAGGCATTTCAAAATAAAGAGATAATGCAAAATACTCTGGTAGAACCATTTTCAGAGATATAATTTACTAGAATTTAGATGGATACACTTCAGGATAATCATCCAGAATCTGATTCAGAAGAGGAATGCAACTCATCTTCCGATTCTGTATCAGATTCTTCCAATCTAATAATAACAGGAGGTATATCATCCACACCAATTTAACAATGTGCTTTGCCCAGTCACGTTATATTAGTAGTTCACAGTGTTCAACGTTTTTTCCATATGTTTGCTGTACACAGTGATAGAGATTTAAGCCATAAATTAGCAATTATGTCTTTTGAGGGAGGCTGAGAATTTATGTCCTTATTATAATAGTTATTACATAAACTCCATGCCAATTCAATTGGATTGTATTGAGAGTGGTATGGAGGTAATCTAAGAACTTCATACCCAGGTCGTTTTTTGTCAATTAAGTATTGCTTTTGGTCAATATGTAAAGTAAAATTAAACTCCCATAATCGTGGCTTTATTATTTTGTCATCAAATTGTACGTCACTTTTAATTAACCATTCCTGTATTTGTAGTTTATTGGACGAGAAATTGGGTGGTTTATCGATAAGAACCGAATTATATGGTGCATTATCCATAATTAACACACATTTTCCATTCAATTTGGCCAAAGCAGGAATTAACTGTTTTTCAACATTGCCTAAAATGTCACCATTGATACACTTATGATAGCCGCTGTCATTATTATCCGAGTCCAACAGTAAGTCACATCCTGGTAAAGTTTCATCCAAAAACATGAATATACATTTTTCACTATAATTTCGAAATTGGAAATATTTCCTTTAAAAGTAAAAAATTCCAAATTTTCTTCTTAATATATTTCCTGAAACTCTGTTCCTCCCAAGTTAGAAATTCCTTTTCTTTATTCATATTATCATTCGGTTATTGCGGGAGTTGTGATTTTGCTTCGTTTAGATTTCTGTGTTGCATTCGAAATCTAGCATTATAAGAAATTGTTAGAAATGTTATATCTGTTTAATTCTTAATACTTACATCGAAGATTTGACCAATTCTTCCAATGATGGCTGTTTTACTTAAGTTACCATTATATCTTTTATATTAGGAGAATGGCGTTTCATAGCCTCTTTGGTTTTACTATTACCTAATACTGCTTATTCGTGGCATTTTATTAAGATTTGTCGAAGTGTCAACTTGACAATCGCGGCGACCTGGATTTTGACATTAGTTATATTTTGTAACTAAACTGTTGTACACTGCTAAAATAATATAAATGCAAAGCCTGCTCTGAATCATAAAGCAAAAAAATAGACTATATAAGCCGTTCACGACCTTTTTGGGACAGAGTTGGCTATGATTTTTTTTTTCATGTTGGACTAACTGATTCGATGATGTACCGGATGCAACTTTTTTTCTATCAGTGTCTGTTCGACATTTTCTTGCCACCACATTGCCAGATTTATTATTTTAATATTCGTAAGAAAATAAATGATTTATCAAATGTGTAAAAATAAATTTAATTTTCGTCAAAGGAAAAGTCAAAATACCCAAAATAATTTTGTTACAACAAAAAATTTCCATTAAACGATGCTACTCCCAATTTAAAAAGGACAGACCAAATTTAAAAGAACGCGAGTCGATGTGGAAACTAGAGAATATCCGGCAACAATGTACCTATTCAGAAAATATAACCTTAAACTGAAAACAACCTAACCTAACACAAAAAGTGTCAATTTCCATGAGGGAGTTTTGTTGCAACAGAGGTTCTGCCAACAAAATTACTAGATGATCATAGCCTTACCTGACCCAAAAAGATCGTGAACGGCTTATATAGTATGCAACTCGAGCTATAGAGCAATTACGAGCCGCTACGCGGCTTGTGCGTAACTTTTCCAATGTGCGTGTAATATGCTTCATACAGCTCTTGCTGCGTAATATGCTATTACAGTCGCGGCCAAAAAAAAACGGGACCTTTTTTGACCTAACTCTCAAAATACGAAAACAATGACTGACACTGACAATTGTAATTAATAAATGTCATCAAAAGTCAGTATTCAGATCTAAACAATGACTTTTGATGACATTTATTAATTAGAATTGTTAGTGTCAGCACTTGTTTTCGCATTTTGAGAGTTAAGTCAAAACAAGTGTCTCTTAAAATCCTCGCTGTACGAGCGGCAGTATGTTATGATAGTCATAACTAACATTTCTAGATATGTTAATACCTATTAGCTTATTACTTAGGCCTGAATTTAGAGTTATTGTCTTTTGGATATTGTGACAATTTTCATACAACTGTGGTGAGAGCATATAACCAGGGGCGTAGCTACTGCTATATTTGCTGTATCAATGATACAGGGCCCATGAGCCAGGGGGGGCCACATGCTCTAAAAAAATGTATAAATTTAATTTGGAAAGATTTGCTCAGGTCACATTTAAGAATTTTGGTTTATATAGGCGGAAAGGGTTTGGTTATCGGATTTAGCCATATTATCTATCGAAAAGGCAGAGCTTAAAAAATTTAAATTATCTCCAAATATGGAACGTCTTATAAGCATTTTCGCGGAGAAAAAAGTTCGAAGAGTAGGTAACTCTGTAAATATCACTAATCTACAAAAATAAAAAATAAAAATGCCACTGAAGTTATTGTTGGTGTACTATAGTATATAAATCAACCTTATTACGAATATGGAAAGCAAAATTTTCCATCACGTATAGATTTTGAGTTATAGAATATATTATGTATATGCGTATTTTTTTAGCTTTATATATATAATTCTTCTGTACGTGTGTATGTGACTGAACTCCTCCTAAACGGCTTGACCGATTTTGATGAAATTTTTTGTGTGTGTTTGAGTGGGTCCCTGGATGGTTTAGATTCACAATTGGACTTGATAGGTGGCGCTGCAATCGGGTTCTAGGATTTTTTTAAATTTTTGACGAATTTCTTTGTTTTAATTTTTAAAAGATTTCTCGCGTATCAGAACATATAACCCCAAAATTTTACCCCCCCCCCCACCACCACCCCCCAATATGTTTTAAAATCAAAAAAATCGAAAATGGAAAAAAAGTTTGCTGAACCCGCAGCGGGTCCGCTAATAGCAGGCACCGGGCAGGACGTCTGTCGGGTTCGCTAATAGCAAGCAGTGGGCAGGACAACGTCTGTCGGGTCCGCTAGTTTTCCAATAAAATTTTACCAATATTTTTGAGTAAAGTCTATCGCAAAAAAAATTAATCTGGAAATATATAAAGATAATATTTTATTTATCAAAATATACACGAAAGTACTGTATATATGATAAGTCTGCTGTTGATGACTTCTTTGCAAATGTTGATTTTCTCTTATATTCAATATGACTTTCTCTCATAAGGAACCAGCAATAGTCCCCCATCATTGATGGATCCCACCGGCCTTGGTAACGATGTTCCATTGTAAGGATATTCTGGTGAAACCTCTCTCCTTGTTCATCGCTCACAGCACCCAAATTTTCGGGGAAAAATATTAAGTGTGAATGCAAGAAGTGTATTTTAAGAGACATTCTACAACCCATTTTATTATAGTTTACAAGTAGTTCGTCAACAAGTCCTTCGTAGTGTTCCACTTTTTTGTTTCCTAAAAACTCTGCTACAACTCCTTTAAAAGACCTCCAAGCACTTAGTTCAACATTATTCAATTTTTATCAAACTGTGCATCCTTTAGTAACTTTCTAATTTGCGGTCCAACAAATATTTCTTCTTTGAGCTTAGCATCACTTAATTTTGGAAAAATCTCTTTGAGGTATTTAAAAGCAAGTCCTTCTTTATCCAATGCTTTAACAAAATTTTTTATTAATCCCAGTTACATATGTAACGGAGGTAACAAGACTTGTTTGGGATCCACAAGAGGTAAGTTTTTTATGTTAGGTTGGCCTGGAATAAACTGATCTCTTTGGAGCCATTCTTTTATTTGGTAATGGCTCTGTGTTGCTCTACTATCACAGAGACAAAGAAAACAGCAGTACTTGGTAAAACCTCCCTGAAGCCCCACTAACAACCCTATCACTTTTAGGTCGCCACATATCTGCCATTTATTGATGTCATAGTTTATTGCATTTAGAATTAGCGACATATGTACTTTCGTAGGTTTCTTTCATGTCAACTGGATGAGCAAGATGAATCGAAGGTCTTCTGTTTCCATTATGCAACAACACTGCTTTCAAGCTAATTTTTGACGAATCTAAACAAGCGCCACCATAGGCGTAACTAGCGGGGGGGCCAGGGGGGCCAGGCCCTCCCCAGAGTGCCGTCTGGCCCACCCCAGAAAAATAGAAGTTAAATAAATTTAAAAATTTGTTTTTATTATTAACCCACTTAAAAACATTATAGTATAAATACTATATGTTGGACGGATGGCTTTAATGAATAATAATATGTAAGAGAAAACATTATTAGTTAGCTAATAATTATTTGAAAAGACTGTTTTCGTCTGAATATTCTTTTTAGTTAATTGTGTAGCACTTTTGTTAGTTTCTCTTAAGTTTTCTATAAATAAAGGGCCAATTTATGTGCACAGAAAAATACAATTGCAATTATTTCATATGAGGGTAAGTAAATGAGCTGAAAACTTTAGTGCATCGCTAACTACTTCCTGGGCACATACAACTAGCTACATATTATAGTCTCATCCAGTTCAGACTTACGGTGACTTGCTATTTGGATGTTTGCCTTGTCTAAAGAGTTGAGTTTGTAGCTTTGAAGAGTACGATCCAGAATTTTATGTTTAATAATGTTTTCTGTAAGCAAAGAAAATTTCGTGGTGCTTCAATTTCCACAGTTGCTAGCCCAAGATAGAACAAAGAGAAATCACAATAACAAGAGGATATTGCTATTTTCAGGAAAGTATTTGCTTCGATGATACTGAGAAAAAAATAAAAATTGTGGCTCAATGATGTTTAAAAAAAATCTGTTTCTCCTAGAATAATATTGTTTTACCGTCAACCTCATTTTTGCAAGAGGTAATCTATACATTTTTTATGTTGTTTATGAACCGAGAAATAATTTATTGATATGCTCCTTGGACATGTAGTATTACGATGGTAGCACCCATAATTTCTGCAAACCAATAGATCAAGTGCACCATGGAAATCAAACTTGCCATGAAACAAATGTTTATCGTTTTCTAGTTTAACAGTTCACAATTAGTTTTGATAATTTTAATTTAATTTAATGTTGTAATTGCAACCGTTATTACACAGTTAATTTTGAAATAAGTGTTGTGCATCAAAAATGAATTTGCCGAGAGAGAATTTTAGAGCCCTGAGTTACAATGACATTAAAAGTTCCTAATCTTCGAAAGAAAGTTTTGGATGACTTTGAGCTGCTTTGGTGACCAACCGCCTTCGCATCAAAGAACTGTTTATTGGTGGTTTAATTAATTTAAATTTGAACGAGTTTCAGTCAGCGATTCGAACATAAACGCTGTGCGAAGAATGATTCAGTAGGACAATCGAGTCACATGTAGAATTATTAAAAGCATCTTGGACATTGGCATGACTGCAATAAACAAGATTTTACATAATCATGTGTGTGTAAGAAAAGTCTATTGTGGGTGGATACCACACTGTTTCACAAAAACACAACAACAATATGTGGATTGGTATAAGAAATATGATGAAGTTAGATATAAAGCAGTTTACATCATAACTGGTGACGAAAGATGGATGTGGTACACAACAGTATGGTTGGCAGACGTTATTCAAAAAGCTCGTTTACGGCGCACAAGGAGTGAGATCGTTCTGCACCATGACAAGGCTTTTAGTCATGCCGCACATCAAGCAAAATAACTTAGAAAATTTCGGGTTAAAATTGCTAAGTTACCCTCTATACATTTCCGACCTAGTACCTTCCGATTACTTTCTATTTCCTCCATTAAAGGATAAAATGCGTGGTGTGCGATTTGGAACTCCCGAAGATGCTGCGGAAAGCTTCATAAACCTTGTTGCTCAAGTGACTCGAGAATAGTGGAATTTGTTTTGAAAATTGGTTTTACCGAATGCGAGTTTAAGGGTGAATATTTTGAACAATAATAAAAACAAATTTTGACTACAAAACCTTTCTTTTATTATATTGCAGAAATGTACCCTGGTATAACAGCGTCAAAAAACAAACAAATAAATGTATGCGACAAAGTTATGCATGCACTACGTAAATTTATGTCTTCATAGATATACATAGGTATTGACGATGGTCGGTTGGGGGGCCCGGCCCTCCCCAGCCAAAAATCCTAGTTACGCCAATGAGCGCCACTCATCGGGATTATGCTGAAAGCCAAATTTTTCCATAACACCATTTGGATTTATACATACACACATTTTATCCTGCATAGTGAAAAACGAGGACAGCTCTTGGTTACGGTTCCTGAAGATTGTAATTTTTGTTCCCTTTGCTAGTAAATTCCATTGTTGTAATCTTGAACCTAACAGTTCGGCATGCTGTTTAGACAAGTTGAGGTCTCGAACTAAGTCATTTAGTTCAGTTTGCTCAATTAAATGTGGCCCGGTAATTTCACTTTCGGAACAATATGTCGTATCATTTTCTGATATTATATCCTGTTCTTCGTTTTGCTCGTACATTTCTAACGCCCGTATTCATAGTCGTTTGCCAGCGGATCGCCGGCGACTCGCCGGAGTTTCGTTATGAATAGTATGTTGGCGGCACTGTACGTCTATGTCAAATTCGAGGTTAGCAGGTTAGATTTTGTGTCAGTTTCTGTCAAAACTGACTGAAAACCTAACCTGATCACCTCGAATTTGACATAGACGTACAGTGCCGCCAACATACTATTCATAGCGAAACTCCGGCGAGTCGCCGGCGATCCGCTGGCGAACGACTATGAATACGGGTGTAAATCTTCTTGCTGGAGGAGCTGGAATGGTAAACTTTCTCAATGAGGAACAGGCCTGATGGCCGAAGGAATATTTGGATATTCAATATTATGTTTGTTTTTTCTTGAAAACCCAGATACTTTTGTCATACAAAAGTAACAGTCGTTAAAATGGTTGATAGGTTCACGCCAAACCATAAGTACTGCAAACGGCATGGAAGATCGCTTTCCATTTAGCCAGTTACTTAAGCCCATGTCCCACTGTAAAAATTTGTATAATTTTTTTTATAAAAACGTGGTGATGTCATGCCCCATCAAAATATTTTTAAGCCATGTCCCACTGTCAATATTTGGTCCAAAGTTTTTATAAAAACCAGATCAGCAGTTTGAAGTAACACTGAAAAGTGAGGTTAGATTGTAGTGTTTTGACTTACATAGCCGCCTTTTTGGAATGCCTTTTATTATAGATACTTATTACAATGAAAAAGTTAAGTAAAGTGTATATAGAATATTGACTGGTTTTCATAATGGTCGATTAACCCGCCAGTTTATTCAATAGACCACGTGCCAGTCATTCTCTCAATTTGTATACAACTATTAACGTAACCTCAACACAACAGCTTCCAAGGAAGTGGTTGCTAAGAATAAGGTTGAGCATGAACGTTTTTAATACGGAAGATTCGCGCTCTTTTTCAAGTTCTCAGTAGGCTGGGCTTAGCCATCAACATCCAATGAAATGCCTGATCGCATCAAAATTATAGAAACCGTTCTATTCCAAAAGTGTTTATAAAAATATTTTATTTTATCCTATTATGTTATTATGACAATAACTCCTTAGCAACAAGTTGCGTTAAGATGCATTTAACAGCACTAGTGTTGTTAAGAAAAATAACATAACGATGCTTTATTAGCATTTAATCACATGTTGACAGCACTGAAGTGTATTGTCAGTCTATGTCAAATTCGATGTTAGTAGGTTAGGTTTTGTTTGTTATTTGACACAAACTGACACAAAACTTAACCTGAAAATTTCAAATTTAACATAACCTGACAGTGCTACCAACAATACAATATTGAGTTTTTATCTTACTAGTGATACCACCACTCGCTGTTGTAAGTGTCATTAATAACCATTTTTCGTATTTTTTAAAAAGATTAGTATTTTAGGATAAAATAAACCGTGTTACGATATACGTAACGTTATCTGCTTTCTACATTACTCGAGAATTTTAAAGAACTCGCTCCTAACGTCGCTCGTTCATTCAAACTATTCTCTCGTAATGTAAAAAGCTTGATAACGTTACTTGCATCGTAAATTACTATTACGTGACGTCATCAAAATACAGACGCCGTCAACGTAAATTTCAGTGACATCATTTTTATAAAACTGTGGGCTGTCACACTATCAAAATTCTGTTTATAAAACTGTTTATAAAAGTTTTTATAAAATTTTTTACAGTGGGACACGGGTTTTAGGTTCGCGGCGCAAGTCTGACAACAATCCCGATCTTGATCACCAACAACACATTCAAAATACTTATGATAAGCCACCATAGTCATTTTGTTAATTTGCCTTTGTGGTTTAGGTTAAACTGGCCACACACATAGCAAAACGAGTCCGCGGGGTTAGTACATCCACGTCTCTGTACCTACCTTAGATATTTTATTATATTTATTAAAACCACACGAAAACGTCAAAATAACACGTCCACGCCCACAGTGAACACAACTGTTACTGATAGCTCGATATCGCGATTTGCAATAAAGGCCGAGAACGATTAAATAAACGCGCATGCGCATCTTACGTGATTAATAAGTGTTTGATGTGCTTCCTGATAAAACTAGGGTTTCAACTAAATATTTTGACCATAATATAGGTATATAATACACATATATTGCTGGTAGGGCTTGGAAACTTCAGAAAACATTACGGCGCCGACATAGTATCACTTGGAGTATAACGCGTCTCGTGCGCATGCGTGGGAATTCGAACTCCGCCTTTAGAAGCGAACTTCCCCATTGGGCGGACGACGCCGCCGCGCTTGCGCACAGCTTACCGTATACATGAAGGAGTTGGTTGTGTGTCTCACTTCATCGGTGAGTTTCCCACTTATAGCCGCTAGCAATATAGTAAGTATTAGATATATGATTTTGACCATCCAGCAAGCAGGGTGATCTTTTAAACCGTTTTATTAAAAATAGTGCGTAGTTAGTTAATTCTGCATGAAAAAAAAACTCAAAAGTCTTAGGTGGCAAAACATTTTTAACGTTATTTTCGTGTTCAGTACTTACCTATTAATTAACTAAAAAACACATTTTTTCTCAGAGTCGCAGAATGGCTGTAAACTAGTATAATTATTATATGCTTCAACCTTTTTGCTTGTTATTTACCATTTATTTGTTCCTTACTTATGTAAATATATGTAAACTGTAAACTATAATTTACCCCTCTCATTACGGAATATGTCCGTTAGTAAAAATATGTAATTAAATTTTACTTTTTTTATTATTTAGTTTTATTAGTTTTTATAATTATATTTCGTTTTGTTAAAAAATAAAAATTGAGTTCATATCTTTATACGTTTATTTGATAATACCCTGATGGGGTGGGGGGCCCACTTGGCAGTTTATGATAAAAGGCCCGTTGATCTCTAGCTACGCCTCTGCATAGGGTGAATGTACCTGTTGCTCGGCCGCCACCATTTCTCGGCCATTTCAACAAACATTTGAATGTAACAAGAATATTTCGTACGTAACTAACACGGTGTATAAAGAGATTATACACCATGGTAACTAAGAACATCAGTGTGTTACAGTGTTCTATAATATTTCCGGATTGTTTGATAGGAAGTGCGCAGCCGTGCGGCAAAACACTAAACTAAACAAAAATATCTAAAATGGCCACCACTCCGTTTTATGAATACCAGCTTGAATGTGTCTGTTTTATTTAGTGGCGGGAACCTTCAGAAATAGTAAGTATTTTATCTAATTCTCGGTTTAATGCATGTTCAATTACATCAGCATGGAGGTTATAGATGAAATATTATATTTTAATAGTTAAAATATTGAAAAACACGTTTTGCAAAAGAATTGGGGTGGCCGGCTAATTGGTTTACTAAAACTCCTATAGACCTTTTCTCGACCAGAGTGGCCGAGAAGTGGTTTGCGTTGATGGTAATTTCTGTCCTTATTCAACCTATTTAACGTTACATATATGTTATATCTTGTTTTCAATCACTGCCGAATATTTTCATTAGAATAGAAACCAGTTTGCGGCCGTCATATAATGCAAAACAGGTTAAAATACGAAAAATATAAATTTAAGGAAGCTCGGGTGGCCGACAACTGGGTTTTTCTCGGCCACTTAATTTTTTCATAACAATAATTTAAAATATTTGTTGTTTTCAATATTTTCAGATGCCAGCTCAAAGGAAAATACAAAAAAAATCTCTTTCAAAGAGAAAATTATTTTCATATTCTGAAGAGTCCTTGAAAGAGGCACTTCATTTAATACGATCTGGTCAAGTTTCCATTAGAGAGGCCAGTCGGCAATTCAGAGTACCAAGAGCTACTCTCCAAGACAGGATACATGGCAGACGAGGTGACGCTCTAAAAAAAACGGGCCCTCAGCCTATCATGACTTTGGAAGGCGAAAATCGGATTGCCGCTTGGGCAATAAACATTGCTAAATGCGGTTTTCCGATTAAAAAAGAACATTTAATGGACACGATCACGAAAATTGCTCGAGAAACAGGGAAACTTGATCAATTTGTCAACCATAAACCAGGTATCAGATGGTATACAAATTTTCTGAAACGTCATCCGGAAATATCCGTTCGAGAAGCTGAAGGAATTAATAGATCAAGAGCTGTAATGACAGAAGAATTTATAAGGTCGTGGTGTAGAGACCTCAATGAATTTCTTGACAAGAAAAACTGCAAAGGAATTATGGAAAATCCTAATAGAATATTTAATGGTGACGAATCGGGTTTCGCCTTGTGCCCCAAATCAGGCAAGGTGCTTGCGCCGCGTGCATGGAAAAACTTGTACCAAATAAAAACAGGAAACGACAAAGAAAATATAACAGTTCTTATAGTTTTCAATGCCAGCGGAAATATATGCCCACCCCTAGTTATCTTTCCGTATGTAAGACCCCCAAAAGCATTGGTGAAAAAAATGCCCGATAATTGGATTCTTGCTAAATCCGACTCCGGTTGGATGCGGAGTGACGTATTCTTTGAATATATATCTAACGATTTCAATAAATGGTTGGATGATAATGAAATTCAGAGACCTATAATATTATTTATAGATGGACATAAAAGTCATATGACATTACCCTTGAGCCAATTTTGTGAAAAAAATGGCATAATCCTCTATCTATGCTCTACACCGAACACCACCCACATACTTCAGCCGGCAGACGTGAGCGTCTTCCGACCACTGAAGCAAGAATGGCAAAGCAAACCGGAAAATGCCAATTCCGTTGTCAACAAAATCAATTTTTGTTCAGTTTTCCAAGAAACTTTAGAATTGACAAATATGGTAGAGTGCATTAAAAACGGGTTTCGAAAATGTGGCCTCTTTCCGCTAAACCCCAACAATGTGGATTACACTAAATGTGTTAAAAACACGTTAGAAAAACAACACACAACAAAAGATAAGACTGACAAAACCCTTTCAGCCAAAGATTTTAGATCTGCAGAAAAAGTGATTAAGGCGATCGAAGATCGCCTGTATGAGTATGGTGTAAACGTTCAAGTGATTATCAGCTATAATTTACCAAGGGCAGTGATAATCACCCGCAATAATTTTGGCAAATAACAACCCGAAACTGCTTGCCTTGAAATAACCCGAGGCGAAGCCGAGGGTTATTTCTTAAAGGCAACGCACTTGAGGGATGTTATTTGTGAAAATTATAAGGATTTATCACTGGCCGCGGTGAATTCGGAAAGATAAGTTCTTAAATAAATTAGCCATTTTCTGACAAATTAATTTGACACTTCATTATAATAATATTATGTTGGTGGCACTGTATGTCTACGTCAAATTTGAGGTTATCAGGTTAGCTTTTGCGTCAGTTTTGACACAGACTGACGGAAAAGCTAACCTGCTAACCTGGAATTTGACTTAGATTTACAGTGCCACCAACTTGCCATAGGATACTACTGAAATTTAATTAGGTAGTTTCCATAGTGATTGAAAATCACCCTAGGGTCGTTTTCACTTCAAGCGTGATCTGATTTGTCAAACTGACTCACGTGATTAAAAATAATCAAATTGGATTGGTCTGCAATATATGTAAGAACTTATCAACGAAATAAAATACCTTGAAAAGAATGTCAACAGACCCACAGATTTAAATGATAATTTTGAACTTTTTGACAATGCCAACATACTCACAGAATTGGATGACAATCTTGAACTTCCTAACAATCTCAATTCGTCCATAGATTTGAGCGATACAAATAATAGAATAATTGAATCAACAGTTGACGTCGGTTCAATAATCTCCATGGATGATGTGAATGTCTTACCTGTAGTTTTTTTAAATCAAACGAATTATGACCACGCTTCTGATATACAAACAGATTATTCGTCTCAGCTCCAAACTTACAACACAGCTCAGAAAACCCCTGCAAAAGAACTGTTTCATGACCATACTTCTGACGTACAATTAGAAGACAAGTCTTCTTCGTCTGAACCTCAAACCCATAGTGTAGCACAGAAAACTCCTGAAAAACAAAGGGCTCATGACCACACTTCTAACATACAATTAGAAGATGAGCCTTCTTCGTCTGAACCCCAAACCCATAGTGTAGCACAGAAAACTCCTGAAAAACAAAGGGCTCATGACCACACTTCTAATGTACAATTAGAAGATGAGCCTTCTTCGTCTGTACCCCAAATCCATAATAATAATAATAATAATAATAATAATAAATTCTCTTTATTTTTAAAGTTGGCGAAGTTCGGCTAAGGCCATTCTTCCACTTAACCAACTAATAATATAATGGTATTACAAAAAATTATTTTAACATGTATCGCACAAGGATATAAACATATTAACCAAAATTCAAAATTAGAGTAAACAATAACCAATAATCCATATGTCATGTAAATACTCAAGGCACGTATAATATATTAAAAAAAAATAATTGTTTTGATCAGGCTATAGTTAATGATTCAATAGGTATGTATGTAATTGTTTTTTGAATTGTATCATTGAGTATTGTTTTATTTCATGTGGAATGCCATTGTAGGCGGTTACAGCATTGTACACAAAGGATCGCCGAAACATAGCTGTGGAGTGTTGTGGAATGTTTAAACCTGAACAACGTAAGTTTAACCCATGCAAATGTGTTCTTGTTATTAGTTTATCAAACAGATAACTAGGATTTTGTTTTAGTAATATGGAATGTTTTAGACATGCAAGGTGATACAATCGTCTCTGTTCCATTTTGAGCCATTTGATATTATTGTAATAAGGAGTAATGTGTTGACGTCTGTTTATTTTTAACGCAAAACGAACACAACTATTTTGTAAAATTTGTATTCTCTTTTTAGTTTCAACATCAACACAGGGACCATAGACTACATCACAGTAATCAAACAATGATAAAATGAGAGCCTCTGATAATATCAATATTAAATCCTTTGACAGCAGGCTTTTTTGAGAATATAACATTTTCAATGTAGCATAGGCTCGTTGTAATACTTTATTAATATGCGTTTTAAATCTCAGATCTGTGTCAATTACTAAGCCCAAATTCCTGCATTCGGCAAGAACGGGCAATAGTTTGCCGTTCATTTTCACCTGAAAGTTTTGATCTTTGTGTTTGCCAAATAACATGACAAACGATTTCTTTGTATTAATTTTTAATTGCAATTTTGTTGAAAAATTAAATATAGAGTCTAAGTCACTGTTTAAGTTATTAATTATATGATCATTAGCATGAGGAAAAGAAAAAAGAAGCTGCGTATCATCAGCATAGCAGTGCATATCCACACTGCAGCACAGAAAACTCCTGAAAAACTAAGGGATCCCGACCACACTTTTAACGTACAATTAGAAGATGTGCCTTCTTCGTCTGAACCCCAGACCCATGATATAGTCCATAAAACGCCCGATAAAGTAATGGCTAAAAATCTCTAGATGAAGTAGCAGGAACGTCTCATACATCTCCTACTACTCCTTTTACACGGCATTTGACTTTCCCAACCCCAATTGATCAAGCAGAAAATTCTAAAAGAAAAGAAAAATTGCCAAGTGCAATTTCTTGCCGGGAGTGGAGAAAATACTACGAGAAAAAGGATGAGAAGAAAATGAAAATAGAAAATGTCCGGAAGAGAAAAGAACTGAGAAAACTGAACTAAGGTATTGTGCAACGAACAAAAAGACGAAAGAAAGTGAGCATCAATAAGAAAAAGTATAATGAAGTTAAAAAGAATATTAATTATGATATTGAAGAAAAAGAGAGACTCAGATGTTCTCTCTGTGAAGATGACCTTTACAGTGAAACAGAAGAGGATTCTGAAAAAAATATTGGTTGCGACCATTGCCCAAGATGGTACCACTTACGATGTACTGAATTTGTCAAATATGCATATGAAGACGTTGAAAGTAAAGAATACAAATGTGATTTATGCAAAGATTGAAATAACTTTCCTACCAGTTTTACCTGTAGAATATTATGTTTTTTAAATAAAGAAAACTATTATAAAAAGACTTGGACTATTTTATTCATTCATACATCACTACCTACCACCTAAATTCAAGTTTCCCGAACATGGCCGACAAATAGCCGCATGTCGGCCGTGGGGCCGAGAACGGATAAATTAGCGGCCGACAAAAATGCACTGGCGGCCGATAATCGGTAAAATGTGCATTTTCTCGAAAAATATTTTTTTAAATTTTCAACGTTGAGAATATGACGTTTCAGATACATTTTTATACCAAAAGACTATTCAATGTATATCATTTCATGCATGATATCTCAATAACTTATAACTGTTTACCAGATATGATTACTTTAATCTCGAAATTCAGTTAAAAGGCCGCCAACAGGTACATTCACCCTATAACGTTATCCAACAATCCATGTTAACTACCCACTGGTTCTTTAACAGCCGAAGTCCCTACTGATGATTTGAACTACACTGTAGTAGTTCGATTGTACTTGAGCAACGTATGTATAAATCATTAAAATTCATAGCCAAATGTATTGGTTACGGCAATAGCAAACTCAGTAGTTAGTTATTGTTCTGTGCTCAGTAGCAAAGATGATCCTGCAGTAATTACACCGACGCGGGCTCGACGGTTACAGTTACTAGAAAATGTTTATTTCTGCATCCTTCAGAAGTTTGTGTTTAGGTTAGATTATTTATATTACTAACTCAGGTTTGTTTGAGATTATCAGTTAAATATTTTTTGCAGATAGAAGCTGCCAATCTCATTGTAGTAAATGTGAAACGTATTTACTGCCATGAAGCTCGGTGGTGGCACACAAGCAATGGCAAAAAATAGGGCTGAACTAACAATTTGCTTTACATCGCTGCTTATAGTTGGGGCGTTGCTGTTTATTAATAAATCGCTCTCAGCATCTGCGCTGGTGCAGGATGTTGACCCGAGTTATAGTTGGGTTGTTCACGGATTACGGAACATCTTAGGCTACTGTGTGGTGCTATTACCTGGATATGCCATATACAGGTACATTCACAAAACCAACTATCTGGACAAGACTGGTAACAACTGCTTTGCCTTCGTTATAAGGAAATGCTTCGATGAGAGCCACTTAATAAATTATACTAACGCAAATGCGAGTTTACAACAACCACGCACACTTCTGCAAGAAGCGGTTCTGCTATTATTCTTTTTCATTGGACTTCAGCTATCTTTCTTGACATGGGGAGTGTTGCAAGAAAAAATCATGACGCAAGAGTACAAGGACATCGAGGGAAACGGGGGGTATTTTACAGACTCCCAATTTTTGGTATTTGTAAATAAAGTATTAGCTTTTATAATGTCAGGGACGGTAATTTTAGTAACGAGACAACCAAAGCACAGGGCACCTTTGTATAAATACGCATTTTGCTCCATTTCAAACATTATTAGCTCATGGTGTCAGTATGAAGCTTTGAAATATGTTTCCTTTCCCCATCAAGTTTTGGGAAAAGCTGCTAAAACCATTCCTGTTATGATTGTAGGTAAAATAATATCTCGAACAAAATACGAATATTACGAATATATCACTGCAATAATGCTCTCTGTGGGGATGTTGTTATTTATGCTGGACACAGGAAATGGTCACAAAGCCTCCACGGTGACTACAGTAATCGGGATAGTTCTTTTGTGTCTCTATATCACTTTCGACAGCTTTACCTCCAACTGGCAGGGAGCACTCTTCAAACAATACGAAATGAAACCAGTGCAAATGATGTGTGCCGTGAACCTGTTCTCCTGCATCTTCACAGCTGTTGCGTTGATGCAGCAGGGAGGCTTTGTGGCGTCGTTTAATTTTATGCTTCAATATCCACAGTTTGTTGTTGATTGTGTGTTGCTTTCAGTGTGTTCAGCTTCAGGACAATTATTTATCTTCAAGACTATAGCAACGTTTGGACCTTTAGTTTTTGCTATCGTCACCACAATAAGACAAGGTTTCTCAGTGCTGCTAAGTTGCATTATTTATCGACATCCCGTTTCTGCAGTGGGAATATTTGGGATTGTTCTGGTATTTTGTAGCGTTTTCCTGCGCATTTACTGTGGGTATCGGATTAGAATAATACGGAGACGTGCACAAAATGCTGTTAATTAGAATGCGAATTTATTTATTCTTATATTTATTTGGTCGAGTTAGTTTAAAACTTGTGAACAATGTAGTACACATTGGCAATATTTTTAGTTTTGACATTTCTGTGATGTGTAACGTTCTGGCATCTGTTATGTGTTTGTGCCTGCTTTTGTATCGAGCGATCAGATATATTTCAGATTGAGTTGGCTGAGGTTACTTAATGTGTATATGAAGCCATAGCAAACTAGAGCTGAAATTTAATTGGTTGCTCGATATAATGTGGATTATACTAGTTTCCTTAATGGCAAGGGATAGAGATTCTCTTAAATTAGACAAAAAACAAGTGTTAGTATGATCCATGTTCACATTGTCATTATGGAGCGAAAAAAGTGAATGTTCTCTGTAGTTTTAAGTTATTAGAGACGATAGTGCAAACTGGCTTTGATATTATTAAGGCACTTTTTAATGCAAATTTCAAATACAAAATCAAACATTTATAGGGCTTTACAGTTTCAAGATGTTTATATTAATTTCATTTTTGGAAAACTGTAGAATCCGGGGCACATTCCCCTGCTATTATTAATATTAATTATTATTAACCATGTTTCTCTAGTAACCATAACCAAAATTATAAGGGAAACAAGTAAAAGGAGGGGAATTTTCCCCGGATTCTGCAGTTTAGCTTTAATTTTTTTGTGCGGTCAAAGATGACTATGTTATCATTAGACGGAGTTAATTTTTCTATTTTCAGTAAGGCTGTTTTTACAAAAATAAAATCATCTAGGAGAAATATTTTACATGGCAAACGAATGAAAAATATTCACCAAAGCAAATAAAAAATTAACGAGCAGTAGTTGAAAATTGGGCTGATAATAAATGAGTAGGTACAAGTAAGTGATAAACAAAAATCGACAATTGTTGAAAATAACGGGTGTTCATAAACAGTCGTCATCCCAGTAGGTTTTGACTTCAGAAACGTATGTCTATTAAAATTGAGAAAAAATGCGCTATGACAGTACTCAATGACGTTTTATTGTGTTGCACGAATTAATCAAAGACATAACATTTTGTTTTTCAAAGCAACTGGGATGATGACTGTTTATGAACACTCGTTATAATATTTATTAGGTACTACTTAATTAGTAAAAAATTCTAGAATTTTAAGGTGGGCCGTAGTAGCACTTGGGATGCTCAACATTTTATTTTAAAAACTTAAGTATATTCAAGAGTGGTTTTGTAGCAGTCGAACAATTGGACATGCATTAATAAATTTCAACACTACCGTTACAAAACATATTTTAAAGGTGCGTGTGGGTGTTTTTTTGTTGAAACACCATTGTGTTTAGAAGCAAGGGATAAATGCATAGTGGATGCCATATCTTAAGTGTATAATTATGTTCTTAAATAAATAAACCAATTCGTGGGTGTAAATGATGAAATGTTAATTATGACTTTGTATATCTTACCTATTTAAGTTTTTTGCAATGCCAATTTTATATTTATTACTTCTGAAGTGTTGTGCAATCAGCCATTGCCAATTTTATTATCAGCTAGTCAATTGGAATCAACTACTTCCTGGTTCACGTACAAGAAATATTGCTTTATGTGAAATATCAAATCAAGTCAATACTTAGAGCATTATTTTAATTTTAAAACTAACATTTTGATATTTTAATTTCATGTATTATATACACAACTCTCAAGTTTTAAGACATATTGTGTAGATTATTTTAAACAAATCAATAAATTTTGTTTTATATATCAGAATAGTTTACAAGTTGGATTGGAATTAGTGATGGGAAGTTTCGATACTTTTGCCGACTCGTTCATGCCAATCCTATTCCGCAAGTGGATCGAGTCCATCGGATTCGATCCTCGGATCGACATCGAAATTGAATGTGCATTTCAGACACCCGGGGTCCTCGGTCATTCCGGACCCGGAACGAACAACACCCTTATCTTTGTTTTGGTGAGTGGTTACGCAGTTGGTAATTCAGTATGTTTATATGTCTCAAAAATCAATTGGGCACATACAAAGCCGCCAAAAGCCATAAATCACTGATAACTGATAAAAAAGCATGCAACTTCGGCCGTATCATGTGTCGCCTGTCGACGTCGAGCCTCTAAAACAAACACCATCATCATTTGCTGTTCCCATAGATAAAGACAAGAAGACAAGGCTGTTCCCCATCAACACATTGTATTGTATTCTGTATTGAAATGGATTGAATAACGGAATGCCAAAGAAATGAATGTCCGCGAGAATTGACGCCTCGCGACCTTTTCGTTCCTTGGAACGAATCCGGACCGAAACTTGGACTCGATCCAAATCAATCCTGCCCGGGATTCGATCCTTTGTATCGAATCCGACCGGATTGAGACATCACTAATTGGAATAGTATTTATAACAGATTTCTGTTGTAGGGAATGCTTGGGTTTTATTTTCGAGTATTTTCAACATTGATCAGCATAAGACATAGTGCAGGATGCTGTTGAATTACTACACGTAGGAAATTGGGAGAAAATTATATGAACCACTCGCTAACTTCAAAAGATTTTCAGTTTTTCTGCTATCAATATATGAAAAAGTAATGCATATATTAAAGTAAACATATCGAAACCTAGCTTGTAGAAACCTCTGCTTAAGTTAGAGAGAAAAATTGTGGTGTATGACAGATACGTGGAATTGCCACTAAGGGTTCAAGAAGAAAACGTGGCATGGTGAGGGAGATGAGAAAAAGAAGCCATAGAAAAATATTCAAGTACTAAAAGGAGAGAGATGTAGCAAAAAGAATAATAAAATAAGCTCATGCTGCAATGCTAAAAGAGTTTAGAAACAATGCAGAGAAGTTTAAAAGAAAACCAAAAACCATTTTATGTAATCCTGCAAGGTTATAGAAAACGACTAGAGATGAAACCGGTTTGTATTTTTTAAGGTGTCTGATTTAAATCTTGTTTCTTTGAAAATTTATGGGCTCTTAAAAATGTAAAATAAATCTTGAGAGCAGAACAACTGTGGCTCTGATTGTGCAAGCAGTGTTGCAAAATGTTAGTTTATATGTATGTATTTACAAACCGTAAAAATCTGGTGTGATACACTTACACAACTTCCTTTTACAGTGATCTTATAATTGGCAAACAAAAAAATTGATTTTAAATTTTTAAGCATTTGACAAAAATTATAAATTCTACAGACACCATACAAAATAGCGAGTTAGTTAAAAAGATAAATTTTCTCTAAAATGTAATATACCAGGTGTTCTATTTAAAATAGGAGTTGATAAAGAAAAAAAAACAAATGAAACCCATTTTAGAGGTATTCAACTGGAAAATTACCTATTTCACATCAATACACATTAAAAATGTAATAAAACTGTAAAGTTTGAAAAAAATCGTTAGATCCGTTTTAAGAAAGTCGAAAAAAACTGAAAAATCTCAAGAGTAAACACCATAAGTACTTCCAGTTATGCTATTTTCTTCAAAAGCTTGCTGTCTCATCTACATAGTACACAAAAATTATACATGAAGTTTCTACGTCATACATCTTCATTTTTGAGATATTCTGTTCACACACACAGACTGCCTGACAGACAGACCAATGAACAAAAACATGTTTTTTGGGCTCAGGGTACTCTAAAACGTGAAGAATTTTGAAAACTCAATTTTGAATCTTTGGGGTGAATCCAATACTTCATCTATTGTAAGAGGAAGTAAAAAAGTCAAGTCTGCCTCTAACAACCCAAACTAATACACTTAAACACAGTATGTTCGGTTTTGGGCCGAATTTGAAGTGGCTAGGCGCACTACATCATTTGCTATGCAAACGAAGTGTTTCTTTCTGGATGTTCCACGTTGTTTTTACGGTTTTTATATGTTTTTTGGGCTACATATTGTTTTAACAACAGTTATTCATGAGCACACATTAAAATGACCAATTGTGCTGTAACTGGATGTAAAAGCTGCCACAGAAACATCAAAGGAATAGACATCAAACACTTTCGGTTTCCTAAAATTCATGAATTTTTACAAGTGCGTAACAGTGTCGCCGTGAAGACAAAAATTAAATAAAAAAAT
This sequence comes from Agriotes lineatus, assembly GCA_940337035.1. NCBI lineage: Eukaryota > Metazoa > Arthropoda > Insecta > Coleoptera > Elateridae > Agriotes > Agriotes lineatus. The sequence goes on along the minus strand of OW679198.1, from coordinate 12,970,707 downwards.
GTTAAATTCTTCTGTATTTACGTAATGTAATGGTTAAACTATGGAAACTCTGCACAACGTGAAAATACGGTTTTTCTAATCATATAATATGTACATTATTGATGCGTATTTAAGTGAGAAAGTTGTCAGCCAATCACATGCCGAGTTTGTCATTATTCTTCAGTACATCATAAAGAGGAAACCCAAACCAGGAGTCTCTGATGAATACAGACGCCAAACTTTCCTGTAATTAAGAAAATTAATAAATTGTTATTTGTATACCGCTGAAGTTTAACTTTTTATCACATGCGGAATAAAAAGGAACTTCAGTGCTAAGGGTTAGGTATATTATGTTTTTTTAAATCGTGAAAGTACAACATTTTAACCAACTTTTGTAGGTTATGTTGACGTTTATCTGTCAATCCGCCATCTACAAAAAGTCATAAAACAATGGATTACTTCACTGCCGTTTTCGACGTTCTTCTCTACCGATTAAAAAATAGTTATTTGTATACCAAGGCACTGAAGTTTAACTTTTTGTCACAAACGTGGATTTATTTGCAGAGGCCCGTAGGGCCAAGGCAAATAAGACACATGAGGGATAAAAAGGAACCGCAGTGCCGAGGGGTACATTATGTTTTTTTTTATCGAGAAACTACAAATTTTAATCAACTTTTGTATGTTATGTTGACGTGGATTTACTTTTATCTGTTGCTCCGCCATTTACAAAAAGTCATAAAACAATGGATTACTTCACTGCCGATTTCGACGTTCTTTTCTGCCAGTTTAAGAAAATAGTTATTTGTATACCAAGGCACTGAAGTTTAACTTTTTGTCACAAATGTGGATTTATTTGCAGAGGCCCGTAGAGAAACTACAAATTTTAACCAACTTTTGTATGCTATGTTGACGTGAATTGACGTTTATCTGTTTTGAACTGCTATTGAATTAACTGAATTTATTAGTGCTGAACTCTAGTTGTTAGTTTAATTAAATATTTGTATCTTTATATTAATTCGCTCTCAAGCTTTCGTTAATTCTATATTTGTGTATTAGTTCTCAAGCTGTTTGTGCAGTTAGAGCCTAAAATTATTCATAACCAAGTTCAATGTTCTTCCTTTATTTACAACATTAGTCCGACTTAGTTCCTATATAGTACAGGGATGGCCATAATCAAGTACCCGATTTGAAGCGTTCGTAATTGTTTTATCTGACAGCTTTTGTTAGTTTACTTTTGACATTTCTCCAGTGCACATATTCAAGTTTTATTATAATTCGATACACACTAGAGGAACGTCCATAAATAGTAATTTTATTTATTAAAAACAATGAATCGGTTATTTCAACACAGCGAAATTTTCGCCGAAATTATCCTCACCGTCCTGCTCCAACTGGAAAGACAATACGCCGTTTATGTCAACAATTTCGGCGTAGTGGGACAACGGCTGATGCAAAGCATATTGGACGACCACGAAAAGAAAGCATTGCAGAAGATCGAAGAACGTCGACAGAAAGACGCACCACACAATTGGGCATATCTCGGACGTCCCTGAGGCGAATTTTGAAGTTAGATTTGCACGCATTTCCATACAAAATCCAGGTGGCACAGCAGCTTCTTCCCAGAGACCATCAACAACGCCTGCAATACTGTCACAGTCTCCTAAACCTAAACAACAATATTGACGATTTTCCACATAAACTGATTATGATCGACGAAGCTCATTTTCACTTAAGTTGATTTGTAAATAAGCAGAATTACCGCTACTGGGGTACAGAAAACCCTCGTATTCTTCAGGAAAGACCACTACACCCTTCACGAGTCACTGTTTGGTGCGGCGTCTTTGCCCAAGGTGTAATTGGTCCATATTTCTTTGAGGACGATGAAGGCACTGCTATTACAGTCAACGGAGAGCGCTATAGAGCAATGCTGAATAACTTTTTGTCACCTCAGTTGGAAGTCCTAGGACTGGAGGATATGTGGTTGCAACAGCACGGTGCGACTGCGCACACATGCAGAGAGACAATGGTCATGTTGCCCAACATGTTCCTTGCGCGATTAATTTCTCGATTTGGCGACTTAGCGTGGCCTTTGAGATCGCCAGATCTTTCGGTTCCTGATTTCTTCTTATGGGGCTATCTCAAAGGAAAGGTATACGCCATTAACCCTCAGACGCTACAGCAGCTGAAACATAATATCCGTAAAAAAATAGAGGATCTAACGCCAAATGACTTGACTCGAGTTATGGAACATGCCGTAAAAAGAGCTCAGATGTGCATCGCAGTTAGAGGCGGTCATTTGACTGACATCATCTTTAATTGAGTTTTTTGCTTTTTATTTTCTTGCATTGTACACGGCCGCTACTTAAAATCGGGTAAAGTACGTTTTTTTCCTATAAAATTTTTCAAGGTCAAAGAATTTAGGGTTTATGTTGGCATAACTTGGATTCCTTTAAAAATATATGTTGGTAAAATTTGTTTAGTAACTTTATAGAACTAAAAATTGGTGGTAAATTTAAAATCTGGCATTAAAGTTCTATGTACATCAAAAGCTCTTGCTAATCTTTCGTAAACGTTTTCTTCTGGTGTGTTAGGATGCAGATCCAACAGTTTCTCTGCACACTTCAGAAATGCTTATTTTACATTTAATTTTAAAAGATTCCGTTTTTACTCGTATTCAGTTTCAAAATAGAAATGTTGACAATTTAATTTTAAATGTCAAAATGACACAAGTCGTTTAGAGAAAAATCTGACAAAAATAAATTTTCTAATAATTTAAAAATTCAGTTTTGCCAATTTTATCTTGACCTTGAAAATTTTTATGGGAAAAAAACGTACTTTTTGCACTTGCGGGACTAAAGTTGGCACTTTAGTCACTTATTTCAGGGACTAAAGTAGCTCATTTAATCTCTAGGGACAGAAGTAATTACTTTAGCCCCTAGGGACTAAAGTAAAAAATGTTACCGTATCTATGGTAATCTATGGTAAATTCGGGGTTAACAGGTTAGGTTTCGCGTCAGTTTTGACATAAACTGACGCAAAACCCTATCTACTAACCTCGAATTTGACATAATTGTGAGCTCTTGTCATAATGACTTACAGTGCCACCAACTTTAAAATTTACCAAAGGCTACTAATTTTAAAATAATTGTAACTAAAATGTCAATAAATGACGTTTAAAAAAATGGGTTTTCGTTTTAAATCTTCCTGAAATTGTACCTCAGCAAAATAACGCATTTCTCTCCCTCATTGCATAATCTACTATTACATGATTATGGCCGTCCCTGTATAAGAGCTGAGACAACGCAAATGTTAGCCGCCATTACTGTTCCAAAAATAAATGATAACATACAAGGCCAGACTTGTCTTTCTTAGTATGTGTCACCTATGAATTTAATTACTTGTCACTTTGACAATGTCAAAAAAGGGTTAATTTAAAGCGTTTATGAAAACTGCACTAGTAGGTATCTACTACGGATCCTGTATAAGTAATCTTTGAGAAAGAGTTGAGACAACGTAAACGAAGTACGTACAGCATTGAATTTTACTTTTCGTTTGCCACCCAGACGTACTTTTTCCCACCGAGTCTGGTTCTACCTGTGAGTGTTCAGATTATATTTTTGAACTATTCAGCTCTTTGCTTCTCGTTTTTGGGAATTTGTGTCAATGGATATAAAGCCCCGTTCAAATCTACTTTTGAAGTGAAAAATGCATGACGCGGATGTCCATAAATATTATGCCTAGTGGCAAACAAAGTATGAAAGGACTGGCAACATTGCACGTTTAACCTCAAAATGTCACTGTCGTGAGCCTCCTGCACTTAACAGCGGATTCTGACAAAGTGTCAGAAAGAGATTCTACGGAGTTTTAATTTTATTAAACACTAGCTGTTCCCCGCGACTTCGTTCGCGTCAGGTTCGTTATTTGTGTATTAAATAATAACTAATTATTTTCTGTCATCCCATCCCATCTCATCCTATCCTCGTCCCCGTCCCTTTCTCCGTCCCCGTCTCCGTACCGTCCCATCCCATCCCGTCCCGTCCCCTCCCCTTCCATCCCATCTCTTCCCTTCCCTTTCCGTCCCGTCCCTTCCTTTCCCGTCCAGTCCCGTCCCGTTTCGTCCAGTCCCGTCCCGTTTCGTCCAGTCCCGTCCACCCCTTCCCTTCCCTTTCCGTCTCGTCCCGTTCCGTCACGCCCCGTCCCGTTTCATCCCTTCCCGTCCCGTCCCATCCCGTCCCTTCCCTTCCCGTCCAGTCCCGTCTCTTCCAGTCCTGTCCTGTTCCCTCCCCTTCCATCCCATCCCTTCCCTTCTGTTTTCGTCTCGTCACGCCCCGCCCCGTTCAGTCCGGTCCCGTTCCATCCCTTTCCTTCCCGTTCCGTCCAGTCCGTCCCGTCCCGTCTAGTCCAGTCCCGTCCCGTCCCTTCCCTTATGTCATGTCCACCGTCTTGGACTTAAAAATAAATGCCATTTTCGCAATCAACGTCCCAAAAAACCTCAATAACCCATATAACCCATATCGTATTTTAGGATTATTTACCCCATTTCACTCCCTAAGGGGTTGATTTTCGGAAAATCACAAAATACGTGTTTGCTTATTTGTTTTTAGGAGTACTCCTACGAAGTTTCAAGTCGAAATGTCTATTTAATATTATTTCTCCATACAAAATTGGAACTTCCATTTTACCCCTTTAGGGGCTTAATTTCAAAATATCCTTCCTTATTCCTTGTATACATCATAAAGGGAATCTCTGTGCAAAATTTCAGCTTTCTAGGTTCAAGGGTTTGAGCTGGGCGTTGATGAGTGAGTGAGTGAGTCAGGACTTTCAGTTTTATATATATAGATAAAAAAAATCCATGTCGACCTACCGGGAAAATAATTACTGAACGGTGTATAGTGGTTGCTATTAACGAAAGGTGGCCTACTGAAAGTGCAAGCAATAGCTTTGTTAGAATATTGCTAGTTATAAAATAATTAGATATAACTACGTGGAGAGAGGAAGTGGTGCATGCATGTACCTATATTTAAAAAAATATGTCAATTGTAATCATATCACTGTTAATAGTAATCAATTAAATCAGCAGATTTGGCTGTCTCTTGCATTTGGAATATGTTATAAACCACCTAATTAAAACTATAAACTATAATTAAAACTATAAGGTGTTTGGTTTGGTTATGTGGACAGTTTTCTGTCGTTTATAGTAACTTGATAACATTATTTGTGTTGAAGATTTTGATTTCTTGTGATATAATGCACATGATACCATTTACTTTAATTCATTACTTGAATCTGTAGACTTTCATAAAATTGAAACTTGTAATGACCCAGATTGGGGTTTTTGCTGTTACGCCGTAGATCTTTCGTAGATTTCATTTTTAATATAGCTGTACGACATTTTGGAATTAATAAGCGCCTGTGTCTAGACCATATTGACTATTCAGTTACTCTCAAATGCTACCTACTCCGAATTTAAGTCAAACATATTCACCAAAAATGCATTTAACTCTTATCTTGACATATTCATCGTTTTATTAAACAATTTTTTTCTACGACCACCACTAAAAGTAAGCCTTTTAGCGCTAGCTTTTTTCACTAAAAGTGACGTTTTATAATTTAGCGTGTTTAAAATGAGATCAGCTGTTTACTTTTAGCACATGTGTTATAAAGTGAAGTGTGGCTATAAAACTACAATTTCGAACTGGAAGTGATGTTGTAAAGTTATTCTAGTTACTTCTTGCGTTAGAGGTAGTGTTTTTTTAGTATATTAAAACGCGAGTTTTATAAAACTTGTATTTCGACAAGAGTCCAGTTTGCAGCACGACTGCCAAAGGCAGGAGTGCTGTGAAGAACGAGTGCTCGGAAGTTTTATAAAACGAGTTTTTTATGTAATTTTTTCTAATTTGCAAGTTAAATACCGTTTTACTACAAATAAAATCAATTTTGGTAATTTAGGGAATTTTGTAACAGTTGGTAACAGTTTTATTGCAAAGTATACATCCATCCATCCATGATCTATTGCCTCTTTTACCTTTCGGTGTCGAGGACCATTCATAATTCGCGGGAAGTGCTTAAAACAACATTTTAAATTTCAATCAAGTAGACTCACCATAAATGTCATTTTTCGCAAGCATTCGCACGTGAAATTGTAAAATTAGTGTGGATTAGTGTTTCACAATGAATTCAGAAATTTCCTACACTCCGCCAGAAATACGGCAAATTGCCGAAAAAATGCTACGGTTAATTTACTGTCATTAGTGTCAGTGGCTATAACCTTAAACTCACACTGACATTTCGTGCGATGTCACCAACCGAAAAAAAGATTATTTAGGGTTTGGTAATGGTTCATGACCGCACTCAAAATGGATGCGGTAACGGCTTTGTTAAGACAGCAAATTAGGAAAAAATAATTAAAGCGTTATGTAATGAATAAAGTCAGATGTGTAGTATTAAAATTACCTTTGATAACTGACTGACAGTACTGGCTCTACAAACATTCACCTGCCCGTCAAGACCATCTTTTTATTATGACATAAATTATAACTGTCATAAATGCAAACCTTTGTTAAATCAACGTTTATGGATTAATAACAGAAAATTTAAGGTCGTAGAATAGTAGTTTATGTTATTAGGAGTAAAAGTGATACCTTATGTGGCGAAGCTGAAGTTTATTTAGCCGAACGTTAGTAAGGCAAATAATTCAGCTAAGCCACATAAAGTCACTTTTACTCCGAATAACATATACTATTTTATTCGCAAAGGTATTCAGGTAAATTTTATTAATATAAATTTAAAAAAAAGGATGCATCAGCCGGGAATCGAACCCGGGCCACCCGCGTGACAGGCGAGCACTGTACCCCTGCGCCAACCTCTGTTGTTCAAATAACGCGCTACTGTAATGATATATGAACATACTGAATTACCCGAGCTAATAGCACGGCATAACCCACGGCGACAGATGCTCTGATCCGCTGCTTAAAGGATTATTTTAATTAAAACTTTTTCGTACTCTTTTTGAATATAGAAACCGGCCTACGATCTAAGTCTAAAAATTAGCAAAATTTTAAGCCACCATACAATTTAATCGGTCCAGTATATTCGGAGGAGATAGCGAACAAACATAGAAAGAAAGAAAGAGAGCAACGATTTTGTGTGCTTAGGCAGATAAAGTAAGCAAAAGTTGCTATTTTATCTGCTTAGGCAGATAAGGTGACACTTTTATCTTGTCAATAAAGACACATAAGTTGTCACTTTTGTGACGTTTGCGGATAAAAAATATTGTATGCAAACTCGTGCTAAAAATGTTATTGCACTCGACATGCTATGAAACTCAGCCTTCGGCTTCGTTTCATAATTTTCATATCTCGTGCATAAACATCAACTTTTAGCACTTGTTGCATAAATAGCTATTTTATGTTATCTAACATTACAACTTTTAATGAATAAACCATAACCAATTATTATTTTTACAACATAATTGAAGAAGTAAACAGAACCGCTGTTGAAATATAATAACAGTTCTTACCGCTCAATACAATAATTACTAGCCCCAACTTCCAAAATTTACTGGGGAGGTTGTCACTCTCCTGTCAATGTCGTACCGTATTGAGGCATTTTAAACTAGTAATAGGTACCTTAAATAACTGAAGAGTAGCTAGTTACTGATTTTTTTAACTTTGTCGTTACGTACAATATTTTAAATCATAATAAGATTGAACGAAAAGAAAAGTATACAACAAATAATTACTGGGGGCTCAGTGGAATTGTTATTAAGCATCGGCTTGCGAGCGCGATAACCGGCTTATGCGAGATTTTTAAAATTAAAAATGCCATCTCAGACGTGATGTAAAACCGTCGGTTCCATGTTACTATAGTGTGGAGTATACCGGGTGACAATGAGATCAGGGCCATGCTTATATCTTCTTTATTTATGAATAGATTTACAAAAATTTATATATAAATCTACTAGAGATAATTTCTGATTGGCCGATAAACATAGTCAAAATGACCGACTTCCGGTTTCACCGGAAATGATAGCAACTTTGATTTTTTAAATGGATCACCTTGTATATTTTATGTTTTTCGGAATCTACAAGTCAAATTACATAAACTAGTCTCGCCAACTTTTCATTTTTTCAAACAAAAATGTTTTTTTAACTTTTTACTTCCCTCGTCTGAAAGACGAAGGAAGTATTGTAATCACGAAAAAATCACCTTCCGAGATTTTTTCAGATCTTCACGTTTCAAGGTCCCTAGATAACGAAAAAGAGGTTTTCTCAATTCCGTCAGTCTGCCTGTCTGTCTGTCTGTCTGTCCGTCCATCTGTCTGTCTGTCTCTGTCTGTCTGTCGGTCTGTCTGTTGGCAGTATAGCTCAAAAACTATTTGTCGGAGGAAGACGATATTTTGCATACACATTATATATCTACCTCGCATAAAACCGGTACGATTTCATACAAATATATACAGGGTGAGCACCTTAAAAAAATAAAATTTTGTTTATTTTTGGGTTAATTTTGAAACAAAAGGAAGTAATAACTTTCACATAGGTCAGGTTTTACATTTGCCGAAAATGATACTCAACCGATATAGGATGACAGGCGCGCCGGTTATCTAGAAGAGACTCGGTAGCGCAGATGGAATTTCGCTGTGGTTATATCCGCTGCGGAGATTCGGTTAGGATCGAGCATTCTGCAGAGGTTCAGATGCGGTGGGTTCAAACCCCAGCGGGATACATTTTTTTAAATTTGAAAATGTATTTAATTTATTAGATACGTGAAGATATTTGTACTTCTAACTTAATTTGATTTTTAAAATTATTTAGTGTCATAATGTTCACGAGGGAAGTTGTGGGTAAGGTCTTTTACAGATTTTTTTACGATAGAAGGCTGTGACTTGAAAAAAGATGTTCTAATTGACTCTAGCAACTAATCATAATAGTTATTTAATCAATGAAGTCAATAACAAACTTTTAATAAAAGAAAAAAATTTACTAAACACGTTTTTTAAAAAGAGTCACTTTTTACTTCCCTCGTCTGAAAGACGAAGGAAGTATTGTAATCACAAAAAAATCACTTTCCGAAATTTCTTCAGATCTTCACGTTTCAAGGTTCGTAGATGACAAAAAAGAGGTTTTCTTAATTCCATCTGTCTGTCTGTTGTCCACTGATTCCCTCTATTCACAGGATTTTCATTAAATAATAAGTTACTCAAGGTACAATTCTTTACAATATTCATTGGAGTAAACATAACATTCTTCCCTCAACACTTTTTACGGTTAAGAGGAATACCACGACGATATTCAGATTATCCTGATGCCTACTTATCATGAAATTTAATTTCATCAGTAGGATCATTAATTTCAACAGTTAGGGCCGGTTGCAGAAAGCAATGTTAAGTCTCGTGTTAGCTAACATCGCGTCAAAGTGAACAAAATCGCATCAAATCTCAAATCTTTATGGTAGCTAATACATTAGTAAACAAAATTTGATGCGATTTTGTTCACTTTGACGCGATGTTAGCTAACACGAGACTTAACATTGCTTTCTGCAACCGGCCCTTAGAATTCTATTCTTCATTTTTATTATATGAGAAAGAATAACATCACTACGAAAAAATGTATTCTCAAATCAAATATCATCATCAATTGAATGATTACAAAAATACCCACCAGCTGAGCATAGATATTCTGAATTACTAATACTAACAAACTAATTTTATTCTAATATGGCAGAATAGTGCAATGAATTTAAGCTTCATATATCGAGAGATCCAAAAAAAAAACTGTTCATCAGCGGGCTGTGGAAATTCAACGTATGAATAATATGTTGGTGACACTGTACGTCAATGTCAAATTCGAGGTTATCAGGTTAGGTTTTCCGTCAGTTATGACTAGAGTCCGTCAAAATATTCCCGTATTTTTTCAAAATATAGCATAGCAAAATGGCATTTATTTTTTCAAAATATGGCATATAAAATGGCACTTATTTCAAAATAAAGCATAAAAAATGGTAAGTATTTATTTCAAAAAGTTGAAATTTTAGAAAACATGTCACCAGTAATATTAAAAATCCCAGAATACAAATACAAAAGACAAAGTAATCTGATAAAAACGACGGGCACAAAGCAAATAAGTGGAACGTAGGTATTCGAGGTGCATTGAAGGGAAGGGGTAGATCACGGGGTTGTTGTTGACGAGTGGACGTAACGGGATACTTACCTGAGCGTTGAGGCGCGCGACGAGCGGTCACCCCCGCCACGGGTCATCCACCTTAGTACCTGGCACTTACCAAAACTTCTGCATGTCTATTTTGAAATTTGTAGGCCCTTCTGTTGTGAATTAGCCACATAATATTGATTTTGATTGAAATATAGCATTAAAATATGGAATTTATTCAAAATATAGCATTTATCACGAAAAAGGGCATTTTATAGCATTTATGGCACTAACAAATGTGGTTCATTCCACCCCTTACTACGTGAAACGCCTAAATACGAAATCTGGCCCTAAAGGGGCCTACAGAAAGAAACATGGCAAAATAGCATTTGACGGACTCTAGTTATGACACAAAATGACGCAAATCCTAACCTGCTAACCTCGAATTTGACATTGACGTACAGTGTCACCAATATATTATTCATACGTTGAATTTCCACAGCCCGCTGAGGAACAGTTTTTTTTTATCTCTCGATATAGGGCAAAGCTTTTTTTTAGAATAAACATGGCAACCTGACTAAACATTAATGCTCAAGATAAAGCCTCACCACTAATAGAACAATTAACATTCTTCCATGATCATACAATAATAATCCTAGTAATAATTACATTAATTGTTAGATATATTATAGCAACAACCTTTACAAATAAATATATTAACCGTTTTCTTCTAGAAGGACAAACAATTGAATTAATCTGAACTATTGCTCCAGCAGTCACATTAATTTTTATTGCACTACCATCTTTACAACTTTTATATTTATTAGATGAAATCAATTGTCCACTAGTATCAACACAATCAATTGGACATCAATTATATTGATCTTACGAATTATCAGACTTTAAATTCATTGATTTTGATTCCTATATAATTCCAATAAATGAAATAAAGCCATTTAATTTTCGTCTTCTAGATGTCGAGAATCGACTTCCCCTACCTTTCAAGTCACAAATTCGAATAATAGTATCTTCAACGGATGTAATTCACTCCTGAACAATCCCATCAGTAGGAGTTAAAATTGATGCCTCACCTGGGCGAATAAATCAGACAACTTTTTTCTTAAATCGATCAGGAATTTTTTATGGGCAATGTTCAGAAATTTGCGGAACTAACCATAGATTTATACCAATCGTAATCGAGAGAATTTCTCCAAAAAGGTTTATTAACTGAATTAAATCTTATGCCTTAAAGCAAGTAATGGTCTCTTAAACCACTCTATAGTAGATTGGCAAATACTTCTAATGAAAAATTTAGTTAAAATATAACATTAGCTCGTCAAGTTAAAATAATTAATAATTTTTGTATCCACAAACAGCCCCTTTAAGTTGATTAAATTTATTCATTTTATTCGTAATAACATTCCTAATCTTAAATTCATTAAATTATTTCTCTTTCATATACAGAAATACACAGTCAAAAAGAACACCAAAAATAAAGTCTATTAACTGAAAATGATAACAAATCTATTCTCGACCTTTGGCCCAGCAACAAGAACTAATTTATCACTAAATTGATCAAGAACTCTATTAGGACTAATTTTTCTCCCAAGTATATTTTGACTAATCCCATCTCGAATTAACTTCATATGAGTAAAAATTACATCAACATTACACAATGAATTTAAAATTCTACTTAAAATTAATAAAATAAAGGGACCAACACTTATTTTCATTTCATTATTTTCAATAATCTTATTTAATAATTTTTTATCTTTATTTCCATATATTTTTTCAAGAACAAGACATCTAGTACTAACACTATCCTTAGCCTTACCTTTATGAGTAAGATTTATAATTTACGGATGAATTAATAATACTATACATATATTTGCTCACCTAGTTCCCCAAGAAACTCCCACAGTCCTTATACCATTTATAGTGTGTATTGAAACAATCAGAAACATTAGCGGAAGATGTTACTCTGCAAGGACGAACCGAGAGGGTCGTGGATGCATACCTGGATGGCGATCTCCGGAGCAACGTGGTGCACGTGGTTGAGCCCGATTATGCTGACATTGCGGACGAGTGCATCCTGGGGATGGATGTTGTGGATAAGTGTAAGTGCGCTTTGGACCTGAGACGCGGCGAGTTGCACGTGGGTGGGGAGGAGCTTTCCCGACACCCAAGAGGAGAGATCGCGGCACAAGTGGTATGGGCGGAAGATGTTACTCTGCAAGGACGAACCGAGAGGGTCGTGGATGCATACCTGGATGGCGATCTCCGGGGCAACGTGGTGCGCGTGGTCGAGCCTGATGGTGGCAAGAAGCTCACTCATGGTATCCTGGTAGGGAAGACGTTGGCGACGACTGGGCTTGGGGTCCCAGTAAGGATGATGAAAGTCAGCAGGGAACTGGCAACCGTCAGGAGGAACACAATACTGGGAAGGGGCATGGGCCAACGAGAACGGAAGAAGATAGAAGATCTGGTGGCCCGGTACCAAGACATCGTCGAGGGCGGAGATCATCCCAGGGGCCGTACTGACGTAGGAAAACTTAAATCATTCGAGTTTGGCAGAAGGAGGACCGACCATACTGCTCTGGGATGGCTACTGCAGTGCAAGAACCCTGAAGGACAGATGGCTAAGTGGATCGAGCGCCTACAAGAGTACGACTTGGAAATAAATAATCGGCCTGGCACAGCCCACCGCAACGCCGATGCGTTATCCAGGGGGCCCTGCCCTGCGGACTTCGGCCACTTTTCGAGACTGGAGAGTCGTGCGGTACCCGCCAATCGTACCACTGTAGTCGACGACTCGTGGGAGCCAGACGAGTTGCAGAGCAGCCAGGAGAACGACCCCGACTTAGGCACGGTTATAGCCGGGAAGCAAGATGGCCGTCGACCTACCTGGCAGGTCTCCGCCAGCAACGCAATGATGAAGACTTATTGGGCGCAATGAAACTCCTTGCATCTGGACAACAACATCCTGACCAGAATCTTGGAAGATGAGGACAGTAGGGCAACGAGATCACGATCGATGGTTCCAAGGAGTGGAATGGCCGAGGTTCTGCGCCACCTGCGTGATGGCTAGTCTGGGGGACACGTTGGATTGAAGAAGACGTTGCGGAAGGTCCAAGAAAGGTTCTACGGGGCGAGATGCAAAGGTGACGTCCGAGAGTGGTGGCGGAGGTGCGAAGCATCCGCTACAGGAAACGGACCGGTTGGAAGACGTAGAGCTCCGAGGTGGCAGTACAACGTCGGTGGTCCATTCGAGGGGATAGCCATTGACATCGCCCGACCATGCCCCGAAACCGAAGCGGGAAATAAATACTGCAATGACCCTTAATCGTATAATATTTGTATGTTTATAATTAATGTAATAAATAAAAAGAGTCTCCACACAATATTTAATTTAGTTCTACTATTTATTAAGATCAAACTGACTGCTTAATTTATTTCGTTGGGTACGCCAAAATTGAGAATTACTCTTGTGGTAGTTTGCCCTTTATCTAATCCATTCATCTGATTTAATGACTTCGCTAGCTCAATTTTAAACAGAGACATGAAATTAAAACTCAAAATCTCAGGTGTTGGGTTCCTGACTTTCCTAGTTAAAAATTTTACGGTACGCCTCTGAAAAGTAGGCAGATTGACCTGAAATGTAGGCGTAATGTGCCGTTGTTAAACTGAAATGTCAATTCTATCAAACCAAGTTCGAGTTATTTTCAGCTCGCGTGTGAAATTGATTTATCAACAATTAAATGAACAAATTTTGATGGTAAGATTTTGAATAATTGCCTTCAAGTGGCGTCTATGTATTCCTTTGTTTTCCAGATCGTGTGCTATTGGTGCATTCTTAAAAAGGACGCCGTATTTGCATTTTGTTTCTTGGTGCCTCCAACTGACGATTTTAATTGCAAATCCTGGGAAAACACCTCGCCATCCACGGGAACTGTTACGATTAAAATTACATTGCTAAACCCAATACACGGAATTTGAGCTTCCATATTTCTGTGCCTATTCAATTACAATCAATTTCATTGGCGAATTATACCAGTGTTAATATGATTTGGCAATTTATGTGAATTTTCTCAGATGCTTGCATTATTACAACTCTGTGCTCTAATGATTTAATTTGCTATTTGCTTGTACTGCAATCAGAGCCGATTTGAGGGCTAAAGACCATCGCATGAAATTCCCCCTAATTTTTGTTAATTAAAATCACTACGCATGTTTTCTTTTTAATATCATTAGTAGATTGTAATGCGTTGTTATTTTAATTCACACAAAATTATTCATTGTTTTATTTTTTTCAAACTGTTATCATTAATCAGTCTCATTTGATATTTGATGCTTTACTATCCTACCTTGAACTACTAAAATGCCTAACCTATCTCCTATTCTAACTAAACTATTGTGTGTGGTACCACATTTGTCCTATAACTACTCTATTCTAAATTATATTTTCCAAATATGGGTGTATCGCCGAGATATGAAAACGACCCCTTACTCTATTATCTGTTTCATTGATAAGTTCGTATGTATTTTCATTGCTTAGAATTTTATGTACCCTGTAAGGTCCTTCATAGGCATTTAAAAATTTCGCACAGATCTTCTCTCTGCGATCAGCTACCTTGAGCTTTTTTATTATGACTCGATCCCCAATTTTAAACTTTATTCGCTTCTTAATTTTGCGATTTATCTTCTCTTCGTAACGGTCCTGAGTTTTCTTAACTCGTTCTCTAGCTTGTTCTAATAGTTCGTTTATTCCGGTTGCATCTCCTTCTGGCCTCCATGGTCTCGCAGGTATAATGCTTTTGCATAGGGTTACCGGACTTATCTCCGTTGCAATATTTGGTACGTTGTTCACGAAGTCTTCCACCTTTTGCAGGTACTGAACCCATCTATTATGGTGCTCATGAGTCATGATTTTTAGGTATTTTATCACTTCTTTGATGTACCTCTCTGCGATATTCGGTTGCGGATGTCGTATGCTACAATAGTAGTTTATTTATCTAGAACGAAAAGTGGCATTTTAAAGACGAGAAAGTTGTTTACGTCCGAGGCATCAGCCGAGGACGGAATTACTTGCGAGGACCTTTAAAAACACTTTTCGTTCGTGGTGAATACAACGGTTTATTTCATACTGCAAGTTTAATGAATTTTAAATAAAAAGTTGTATATAATTTAAAATTTCATGTCAACAACTGACGTATAATTTTAAAGTACTTGAACTTTAAAATTTTACTTTAAAGTACTAGGACTTTAATGTTCCATTTTTTGCACAATAAATAAGTTTTAAAGTACTTGAACTTTAAAATTATACTTTAAAGTACTAGGATTTTAATGTTCCATGTTTTGTACCATAAATAATCCGAAAAATGTCATTTTTGACATCAGTATGAAATAAAAGTAAGTTTTAATCCCCTTATGTTCCAAATTGTTGATTAATCTTGCGTTCTTGAAATAACTTGCATTATCGGCTAGCACTTTCCTCGGAGTTCCCACTTCTTGTTGATATTTTTCTATAGACTTGATAACGTGTTCGGTGTTACTGTATTTTGCTGGATAAAGTTTTATGTACTTTGAGAATGCGTCAACCATTATTAAGATGTGTCTGTATCCAAATTGTCCCGGTACTAAGTTTCCCAAATAATCTATTGCAATTAATTCCAAAGGTTCGTTGACTCTAATACTTTTTATTATGTTCTGATTTGTATGGTTCTTTTCTTTGGCTAACTGGCATATTTGACAGCAATTTGTAAAATGTTTGATGAATTTTAAATCGTTTTTTGTATAAAAACATTCGCGAAATATTAGCCAAGTCTTCCTTCCTCCACAATGTCCAAAAGTTAGATGAATTTCCCTGACAATGTCGACTACATCGTTTCTGCATAAAACTATTAGCTCTTTACCACCCAATACCTTTATCAATAAACCTTCCACAATTTTGAAACCTTTATATTCTTGGTTCGGACTGTCCTGTACCAAATTTCTAATCTGCTGAAGTTCCAAATTATCTTGTTTAGTTAACAGCTCTTCTTTTGAAAATCTTCCGTGCTGATAAATCTTCTCTATCCCTATAATCAGTTGTTTTTGCTTTCTACTATTCGCTGCATCCTTCCTACTCAGGAAATCAGCTACGACATTCATGTTTCCTGGCCTAAACCTGATCTCAAAGTCATACTGTTGTAAGTACAACGCCCACCTGTATAATCTATCATTATTGAATGTTTTGTTCTTCATAAAAGAAATTGCTGTATTGTCGGTTTCGATATAAAATTTGTTTCCGGTTAAATAGAATTTTAGTTTGTTGATTGCAAAGATAATGGCTAACATCTCCTTTTCAGCAATTGTGTATCTCGTCTCATACCCTTTGAGTATCCGTGAAATAAAACAAATCGGGACTTCTACTCCTTCTTGGACCTGTATAAGTTCTGCTGCTACTGCCATGTCCGATGCGTCCGTCCTTAGTATGAAGCTTTCTTTGAAATTTGGATATTTAAGTAGCAATCCCTCATGGAATTTTTGTTTTAAATTGTTAAACGCCTTCTCTCTTTCTTCAGTCCACACCCATTTCGTTTCCTTCCTCAGTAATTCAACCAAAAGCAAAGTTAAGTCAGAATAATTTGCTATAAACTTCTTATAATAATTTAACAGGCCAAGTAAGCCTCTTAACGTTTTTAAATTTTTCGGACGGGGCAAGTTCTTTATTTCTTCTATTCTTTCTGTACTTATTGTGACCCCTTTGTTGCTAATTTCATAGCCTAAATATACTACATTATTTTTCATGAATTGGCACTTGGCCAAATTTAATTTCAAACCGTTCTTGTTTAAAGTACCTATAACTAATTTTAAGTGCTCCAAATGTTGTTCCACATCTTCTGAAAATATTAAAATGTCGTCTATGTAATGCACCCAAAAGCTGTCGAATTTATTTAATATTTGTTGCATAGCTCTCACTAAAGCTGCGCACGATGTCGTCAAACCAAACGGGACCACCTTGAATTGAAAAATTTCCCCCTCTATGCAGAATCCGGTGTATTTTCTAGAGTCCTCATGTAGCGGTATCAACCAGAATGAATTTTTCAAGTCCAATTTCGATAGAACTTTCTTGTCCCAAATCTGACTCAATAAAACGTCAATTGTCTGCGGACTTTCATATTGGGGTTTCGTAATCTGATTGATTTTACGTGCATCGAGACATAATCTAAGACTACCGTCGCTTTTTTTTACTACCACCATTGGGTTAACGAGTTTGTTTTAGAGCGTTCTATTACCCCCTCGTCTAACATTTGTTGTATTTCGTGTCTTACCTTCTCGCGTTGTGCAAATGGTATAGGATATGATTTGGATTTAAAACCTTGTGATTCGTCGACATACAATTTGTGGCAATATTTCTTCGCTTGTCCGGTCTTCTGGTTTAATATTTCTTCATTTTGCTCGATTATTTCCATGATCCTATCTTTATATTGTATAAAATCCCTTCCTATCTGATTATCATCCAGTATTCTTTCCCCTATCGCATAATTATTTATAATAATAACTTCGTCTCCGGCTTTCTTAGCTCGGCAACAATTCATATTATCGTCTCCCGCCGTTATCTCAGCTGGGCAACAATTTCTTAGCTCGTGATCCTCAATAGACCAAGGCTTTATAATGTCATCAATCTGGATGCTCTTTCGCATTCCATCAATTTTTATCCCTACTTTCTGAATGATATCTACACCTATTACAAACTGTACGTTCAAAGCTGCTACAATATAAAATCGGACATCAAATTCTTTTCCATTTATGCATATCTTTATTGCCAATACCCTATTTGTTGTTGAAATTTTCCTTCTTGTTGCGGACAAAAGGTCGATCTTGTTAACTTTTATAATGTTGCTTCTTAAATTATTCATATGAGTATTTATCACTTCCTCCTGTACTAAGGAAACCATTGCACCACTGTCAATCAACGCATAATATTGTTGGTCTAAAATTTGTAATTTTATAAATGGTAAACACGAGTTTGTTGCATATTCTTCGTTCTCCTCTAGTAAATATTCCCCCGTTCTGTCCCATGTGATAGCAAAATTCGCAACATACTTAAAACTACTATTACTAACTATATTTACAAAAATTGGGTTTTTTTTTACCCCCCGAAGGCTCTTCGTGCCCCTCGGCTATCTCTATTCGGTTCAAATTTTCTGCATTGTCTCTATCTGTGTTTCGCTCGGTAAATAATGTGTTGACGTACTGTCTGTCCGTATTCGGTGCCTGCTCCATCTCTTGACATCTCTTTTTATTACGTTCGGCAATAAGCTGGTCGTAGTTCTTTCTATCTTCCCCCCTACTGAAATTATTCCTGTTCTGGTTACCCCAATTATTATTGTAATATCCCTTATTTTGATTGTATGCTCTATTAAAGTTTCCCACGTTTCTTCTGTCTTGTTGATTATATTGATTATAATTATTAAAATTGTTATTTGGCCGAAATTTATTTTCTAAAGTGTTATCCAATTTTCTTTTATAACTTGAATTTTGATGAATTGCTGTCCGTGTTTCTCCTCTCTCGTTATAAACTGCCATGTCATAATTTCGCACAATTTCCAACAAATCGCGCAATGTCTTGACGTTTTGGACTGCCACCGCTCTTGTTATTTCAGCCTCAAGGTGTCGTGACAGGTGTTGTACTATTTCCTCTTCTGCCAACTTAGGAGTTAGGTACTGTGCCTTGTTGAAACGGTGCATTATGTACATTTCGCGAGATCCTCCTTTATCGATGTACTTGCCCGATGTTAGTTCCGTCCTTACTTGGGCTTGATGGGAATTACTCCAGTACTGTTCCACGAAGAGTGCCCGAAATTCATCATACGTTGCATATTTGGATTTTATGATGCTATGCCAGACTTCAGCATTTCCCTTTAAAGCCATATTGATTACTTGTAGCCGTCTGCATTCAGTAGTTATTGTTTTAATGATATCGTCTAGCTTACTTAGGAAAATCATTAAGAGCTCCCCGTATCTTCCCTCGAACTTCGGGATAAATTCTGTGCTGAAGCTCGGAGGTGCCACACTAACCGGATATTCTTGTGTGTGTTCCAATCTTTCATTAATCCCCTGTAACTCCCTTGTAAGTCGGTTGTCTATTATGGTGATCTTTGTTGCATTTTGCTTCCTTTCCTCGCCTGCTTTCTTGAATTTTTCTTCTGCACTTGTCTTCAACCTGTCTAGCCTCTGATCTGTCTCATCTTGTTGTTGAACCAGCCTTTCCTGTGTTGCTATTTGTAATGCTAACATTTTATCTTCAATTTCTTCGTCCTTTCTTTTCAGGCTTTCATCAACCCTCTGCAAGACTTCTTGTTGTATTTCCGCCTTCGTTATTTCTTTGAAATCCTCGAGTTTCTTTTCTAACCCGTCTATTTTTGCTTGTACTTCTTCTTTATTCTTTTCCAATTTTCCTTCTACCGCTTTGACCAGGACCTCTGCATGTTGTTCTGCCCTATTCTCTCTTTCCGCTGCATCTCGTTTCAATTCCTGTACTGTTCTTTCGGCATCTTGTTTAAGCTCTTGTATTTTATTGGTGAGTATTTGTTGTAATTTTCCGTCCCTTTCCTGTGCTTCCTTTCTCATTTGTACTGCTTCTATTCGTAATCTCTCCTCACGTTCCTCTGCTTCCTTCCTGCTCTTTTCGTCCCTTTCCTCTGCTTCCTTCCTGCTAGCTTCTGCTTCCTTCCTCATTTGTACTATAGCTTCCATAATCCCACTTAATTCCTGCGTTTGTTTTGACGTTTGCGGCTGTTGTGTTTCGGACTGGTCACCCTGTGTTTGTTGTTCGGTCGGTGGCTCTTGTGCCCCCGTAACCTCTTCGGCTTGCTGTTCCTCGCCTTCGCTTTTTTTTTGCTGTCTTCGAGTCATCATGTGTTTGTTTTTTTCGTTGATTCGTGATACAGATAGAATTTGAGTGCTCACACCCACAGACAAAACACCCACACAAATAAAGCTTTTCAAAATTTAAATCCTAATGACTTCCACCTACCTACTGTCTGTCAATTTATTTAGTTACTTAAATTCGTTGAGCGCCTAGTGAATTTATAAAAAGCCCATGAATTAGGCGACCATTTAATTTTGTAGCTCAATTCGTGATTTATTTTAATCTTTACACGGCCCCCGTTGTGATCGACCTTAATTATGCGATAACAATGTGGATTAATTTTATTTAATTTAGTTTTGCCCCACGTTTTGGGCTAGCCATTTTATTATGCAATGACCCTTAATCGTATAATATTTGTATGTTTATAATTAATGTAATAAATAAAAAGAGTCACCACACAATATTTAATTTAGTTCTACTATTTATTAAGATCAAACTGACTGCTTAATTTATTTCGTTGGGTACGCCAAAATTGAGAATTACTCTTGTGGTAGTTTGCCCTTTATCTAATCCATTCATCTGATTTAATGACTTCGCTAGCTCAATTTTAAACAGAGACATGAAATTAAAACTCAAAATCTCAGGTGTTGGGTTCCTGACTTTCCTAGTTAAAAATTTTACGGTACGCCTCTGAAAAGTAGGCAGATTGACCTGAAATGTAGGCGTAATGTGCCGTTGTTAAACTGAAATGTCAATTCTATCAAACCAAGTTCGAGTTATTTTCAGCTCGCGTGTGAAATTGATTTATCAACAATTAAATGAACAAATTTTGATGGTAAGATTTTGAATAATTGCCTTCAAGTGGCGTCTATGTATTCCTTTGTTTTCCAGATCGTGTGCTATTGGTGCATTCTTAAAAAGGACGCCGTATTTGCATTTTGTTTCTTGGTGCCTCCAACTGACGATTTTAATTGCAAATCCTGGGAAAACACCTCGCCATCCACGGGAACTGTTACGATTAAAATTACATTGCTAAACCCAATACACGGAATTTGAGCTTCCATATTTCTGTGCCTATTCAATTACAATCAATTTCATTGGCGAATTATACCAGTGTTAATATGATTTGGCAATTTATGTGAATTTTCTCAGATGCTTGCATTATTACAACTCTGTGCTCTAATGATTTAATTTGCTATTTGCTTGTACTGCAATCAGAGCCGATTTGAGGGCTAAAGACCATCGCAATACGTCTTGGTGTGTATGGGCTACTTCACCAAGTGGCCCGAAGCGTACGCCGTTCCGAAGCAAGAGACCGGTACTGGCATTGATGTAAAGGAGCGCTTCAGCCGTTTTGGAGTCCCCCTGGAGTTACATTCCGACCAGGGCCGGAATTTCAAGTCTGGACTGTTCCGAAACGTCTGCAAGCTACTGGGGATACGCAAGACCCGGGCCACTGCCCTCCATACGCGATCGGACGGCATGATGGAAAGGATGAACGGAACCATGGGGAAGCATCTGTGCAGGGTGGTTTCCGAGCATCAGCGTGACTGGGACCAGTGCATTCACCTGTTCCTGAGGGCATACCGATCGGCAGTACAAAGGACGACCGGCGTCCAGATCGAGGTCTGCTGTTGCAGCCCGTTACGAAGCATGGGGCCTACGGCGGACTGCTACTTCTTCAACTAGTCCGTGTGCAAGGAGGGCGCCGCGCCGCCTGTAAATACCGCCATCAAACCCCCACAAGAGCGAGTGACAGGCACCCGACGCAACTCGTTCTGGGACAGAACGACCTAAGGCGGGGGCAGTATAACGATCCTGAGGGCCGAGGGATGGATGAGTCGGCAGCCTTGGCGATTAATACGCGAGCGTTCCAGAACTTCTTGAAGCAGCTGCGGAAATATGAGTCACAGCGGTCGAATGCTCGGGAAGCGCCCTTACAGCCAGGTGCAACGGATCACTCACGCTTTCAGGGACGCGCTCGAGGGCAACAAACGCGGATGCGTCATGCGGTTCCTAGAAAGGTCGAGCGAACTCGCGATTAGTCTAGAAAGGAATTACCTGAAATATAAATACACGCCCGCATGAATAGCGGGCAGTTCGAATTCGGCAGCAAAACGCGTAAGAGCCGTGTAGAGCTCCCACATAAATAAAAGCCCGTGTGTACATATAACTAATAACATAAATATAACCACATAAATAGAAATAAATCGTTAGTGTTAAGGGTGAAATAAATAAATAGATAACCATATAAATAGAAATACATCGTTAGTGTTTAAGAGTGATATAAATCAATAAGTGTGTTAATCCGTATGTAATAATAAATAAATGTATCGATAGTTCGTTAGTGCCTGTATTAATTTGTAATCTGCTTGATAATTCTCGTATGTGCTTGTAAACAATAATCGTAATAATTCATTGTTGTAAATAAATGTTTGAACCCATGTTTGTCGTATAATTTTAAATAGCCCGAACGTTAAAAACGTAACAATACTTTAAGTTTGAAAATCTCCTTGATATTTTCAATATCATGCTCTCTAAATAAGCTATTAAAGTATAAAAAAATAAATAAATAAACAATTCAAACAAGTAAAAAAATATAAATTTTTAAATTATTATTAAACGAAATATGAAAAAACGAAGAGCCAGCACTCATATTTAAATAAATATTTTGCCTTCCAAAAAATTCTGATTAACCATGATCAAAACTTTTATAATATACACCACCCAATAAAACTGGATAATAATTAACTCCGAAAGTAGATAAATAAGGAAGATTTCATATAGAAGAAAAAACAACCTAGAAGTTATAAACTTTATAGCCTTAAGATTATAATTTAATATAAACTTAGAAAACTCATACCCAAAAATAATTCCAAGCACAATAACAACTAAAACTATTATTTTCATTAAATCAGGTAAACATAACCCAAATAACTATTCCACCCCCAAATACAACTAAAAAAATTAATCCAGATATACCCTTTAATATAATTAATTCACTATCCCTAAGATGATGTAGACTATAATAATTATAATCACCAAATAAAGTATAATAGCTTAAACGAACAGAATAACAAACAGTTAAACCTGTAGAAAAATAAAAAATAAAATAAATAAATAAATTCAAATATCTTATTGACAACACTTCTAAAATAAGATCATTTGAATAAAATCCCGATAAAAAAAATTCGTACCAACTAATAAAAAAACAAGTATAAACCGAAGAAACCCATAACCACCCAACTTTAATATAATACCACCAACATTTATAGAACCTGAGACAGGCGCCTCAACATGGGCCTGAGGAAGTCACAAATGAACAAAAAACATAGAAATTTTTACTAAAAAAAAAAAACAAAACATGTACATAAATACAAATATACTGAATAAAACAAGAATTAAGAAAAAATAATCAAGAGAATTAAAATTATAATAAAGATAAAAAACAGAAACCATATTATTGGCAAAGAAGCAAGAAAGTACGAATTAAACTAATCTCAAAAAAAGATAAAAACAAAGATATTTATTGAACTAAAAGTTAAAAACAAAGAAAACATTAATATTAACAAAACAAATATAAAAAATAAAAAAAAATAATTATCTCTATTCAACTTCTCTCTAGCCATAATTATTAATGCACAAATCCAAACACTAAGAAGAATTATAAAATAAGATAAAAAATCACAACCTAAAAAATAACTAACATAATTAAAAATATAAGAAAAATCAAAAGTAACTAAAATAAATAATAAAAAATAAACAAATTGATTAACCCAAATATAATTACTAAAAAAACATAAAGAAATCATGAAAATTATATAAAAAACAAATTTTATCATAAAATATTAAAAGATTGAAAGTAATCATTTCCATAAGAACGAATTATAGAAACAAGAATAGAAAGTCCCAAAGCACCCTCACACACTCTTATAGTTAAAAAAATTATACTAAAATAATACTCATACTATAAAATATTATATAAATATAAAGACCAAAGTATAAAGATAAAACAATAAATTCAAGACTAAGAAGTATTAAAAGTAAATGTTTACATTTAAAACAAAAAACTCCCAATCCAACAAAACACATATAAACAGGAAATACTATATTAAAAATTGACATTGTTTTAATAATTTAATAAAAATATTGGTCTTGTAAACCAAAAATAAGCTTAGTCTTTTAAAACTTCAGAGAAAAGAAATACTCTTATCATTAATCTCCAAAATTAATATATTAAATAAACTATTCTCTGTATAATAAATTCACTACTATATATTTTAACATTATCTATATCTATAACTTTTATATTCCTAAGACATCCTTTATCTATAGGATTCACATTATTAATTCAAGCAATTTTAATTGCAATAATTACAGGAATAATTTCTCATACATTTTATTTATAATTATAATTGGAGGAATACTAGTATTATTCATCTATATAACAAGAGTAGCCTCAAACGAAAAATGTTTATATTCCACCAAATTAATATTACTAATAATAATAACAACAATAATGATTATCTTATCAATATTTATTGACCCCTTCATTAACTATATTATATCAACAAATATATAGATATAGAAATATTTAAAATAAATACAATATTCAGATTATCATTAAGAAAATACATAAATTTACCCTCAAACTGAATTATAATTTCAATAATTATCTATTTATTAATTACCCTAATTGCAGTAGTTAAAATTACTAATATTACCTACGGGAGTTTACGACGAAAAATATAATAAAAATTATAAAAAATCATCCCTTATTAAAAATTATAAACAATGCAATAGTTGATTTACCAAGCCCTTCTAACATTTCAGCATGATGAAATTTTGGTTCTTTACTAGGAACACAAAGCAACCACTAGGAATATGTTTAGGACTACAAATTATTACAGGACTATTTCTAGCTATACATTACTGCCCAGACATTTCATTAGCATTTAATAGAGTAGTTCACGGACACTACATGCAAATGGTGCATCATTTTTCTTTATTTGCATTTATATACATATTGGACGAGGATTATATTATAGATCATTCATATATTCAAAAATACGAACAGTTGGAGTCCTAATACTTCTTGCAGTAATAGGAACAGCCTTCCTAGGATATGTTTTACCATGAGGACAAATATCATTCTGAGGAGCAACCGTAATTACAAATTTATTGTAAGCAATTCCATACTTAGGAACAACTATTGTACAATGATTATGAGGAGGATTCGCAGTAGATAATGCAACCTTAACTCGATTCTTTACATTACACTTCTTATTACCATTTGTAGTACTACCACTATCAATAATTCATCTAATTTTTCTCAACCAAACAGGATCAAATAACCCTTTAGGAACAAATAGAAATATTGATAAAATTCATTTTCATCCATATTTACATTCAAAGATTTATTTAGATTTAATGTAACATTAATAATTTTAACTATAATTGCCCTTTATAATCCCTATATACTAGGAGACCCAGACAATTTCACTCCAGCTAACCCTTTATTGACTCCAGTCCACATTCAACCAGAATGATATTTTTTTATTTGCATACGCAATTTTACGATCAATCCGAAATAAGTTAGGAGGTGTAATTGCATTATTTATATCAATTGTTATTTTAATAATTATACCAATGTTAAAAAAATACAAAGAAATCAATTCTATCCAATTAATAAAATCTTATTTTGATCATACCTTTCAATTACAATCTTATTAACATGAATTGGAGCTCGACCAGTTGAAGATCCTTACATTTTAACAGGACAAATTTTAACAATTATATACTTCGCCTTCTTCCCAATCCTATACACAACATCAAAAATATGGGATAACATTATATTCAAAAATTAGTTAATGAACTTGCTATAAGAATATATATTTTGAAAATATAAAAAGAAGAATTAACCTTCTATTAACTTTTATACTAAATTTAATTAACTAAATAACAAAGGAAAAAATAAACAATTTAATTTAAAAAAATTATAATAATTTAAAGCAACAGGAAGAAAACTCTTCCAAGCCAAATATATTAATTTATCATAACGAAAACGTGGTAAAGTTCCACGAGCTCAAACAAACAAGAAAGAAATATAAACCAACTTAAAAAAAAATTCAGCTAATGAAATCCCCCCCAAAAAAAAGCAAACAAAAAATCATTCCTATAAAAAGAATATTAGCATACTCGGCCAAGAAAATTAAAGCAAATCCCCTCTTCTATATTCAATATTTAACCCAGAAACTAATTCTGATTCACCTTCAGCAAAATCAAAAGGAGTTCGATTTGTTTCTGCTAATCTAGAAACAAACCATACCATTCTTAGAGGAATACCTAAAAAAAACCAAACATAATATTGATTAAATATTAAATCAAAAATTCTAAGGCTTGAAATCAATACTAAAAAAGACAATAAAATCAATGCTAAACTTACCCCATAAGAAATAGTTTAAGCAACACACCGAAGACCACCTAATAAAGAATAATTAGAATTAGAAGACCACCCTGCTATCATAATAGTATAAACTCTTAATCTAGAAACACATAAAAAAACAATATCCCTAAACTAAAATGTAAAAATCCCGAAAAAGGGCACACAAACTCATAAAACTAAAGCAAAAAAAAAAGACTAAAAACAGGAGAAAAATAATAAGATCAATAATTAGATATAATCGGATTAGTATGCTCCTTTCTAAATAACTTAATTGCATCTCTAAATGGTTGAAGAATCCCTATAAAGCCAACTTTATTGGGACCTTTACGAATTTGGATATAACCAAGAACCTTACGTTCAAGTAAAATTAAAAAAGCAACCCCCACTAAAACTCAGACACCCAAAATAATCAATCTCAAAAAAATTGTTAAAACATCAAAAACATACAAATATTACCTGTAAAAATTTACATTTAAAGATTCTAAATCAATTGCACTAATCTGCCAAAGTAACTAATAATATTCAGTAGTTATATCCCTAGTGCATTCTGTATAATTATACAGAATGCACGCGGGAAATATTGCAAGACTATTCCACGAAGAAATATCATCCTTTGTATACCACACTATTAATTTATAAAGAGTTTTTAGTTTTCTTTCTGAAATTTCTTGTGTACCTAGCTGGTTTGCTTTTCTTCCCGCAAATACTCGCTATTGCACTTGTGCAAATACCCGGGTATTGCACGAGTGCAAAATATTCGCTGTATTCGATTCTGATTGGTTCAAATTTTGAAAATTGATTGATGGGATTGGTTTATATTATGTGAGGGGAATAGTCAAAAATAAAATAAAATATATCCAAGATCCGGTCCTTTCGTACTAAAATGTAGCAAATAAATCAAGATACCTATAAACCAACCTGGCTCACACCGGTTTAAACTCAGATCATGTAAAATTTTAAAAGTCGAACAAACTTAATATTTCAGCTTTTGCACCAAAAATAAATTTTAATCCAACATCGAGGTCGCAAACTCCTTTATTGATAAGAACTCTAAAAAAAAATTACGCTGTTATGCCTAAGGTAATTTATCTTAAATTTAAAAAAATCTAAATAACCAATTCACAAATCAATGATAATAAAATTAAAAGAGTTTAATAAATCTTTTAGTCACCCCAACCAAATAATTAAAAAATAAAAAATTCCAAATAAATTATTACTAAATTAATATAAAACTCTATAAGGTCTTCTCGTCTTTAATAAATATTTAAGCCTTCTTACTTAAAAGTTAAATTAAACAAACATGTTTAAAGAGACAGTTGTTTTCTCGTCCAATCATTCATTCCAGCTTTTAATAAAAAACTAATTATTATGCCACCTTTGCACGGTCAGAATACCGTGGCAATTTAAATTTTCATTGAGCAGACCAGACCTTAAATTATAATCAAAAGGACATGTTTTTAATAAACAGGCGAAAAACAAAATTTGCCGAATTCCTTTTATAATCTTTCAAAAAGAAATATTTAAACAATTAAAATTTACTAATTTAATCATAATCGAAGTTACAGTTAAAAGCTCATCCCCTTAAATGTTTAATATTAAAACCGAAAAGTTAAAAATTAACTTTTAATAAATAATAATAGAATTTAATTCTTTTCTTAAAAAACTAGATATATTAAAAAACGAATAACATTTCATTACTATAGAAATATTAAAAAAAATTATGTAACAATTAAATTACTATCAAAATAGCCCTTTTTAATTCGAGAAAAATAATAAATAACTTCTATTAAATCAACCCTGATACACAAGGTACAAGAAATCAACTCTTCCTATATAAATATAAATAAATATTTCAAAATTCAATCACTTTACTAATAAACTATAATTAAATTATTTTTTTTAATTAATTTAAATAATAAAAAAAGAACAATTTCATAAAAATTAACTAAATAATTTAATGAATAATCAAATTACATCGAATTGCACAATAAACTTTTTAATGTAAATACAAAACTTTCTAATAAGCTTTAATTTAATCTTTCTAGATACACTTTCCAGTACATCTACTATGTTACGACTTATCTCATATTAAACGAGAGCGACGGGCAATATGTGCATATCTTATATAATCACAATAATAATTTAAAAATTATTACATTCAAATCCAATTTATTAACAAATATTTAAAAAGCAAACCAAAAATAATTTTATTGTGGCCCATCTCTTCTTTTTTATAAGCTGCACGCACCTTGATCTGACATAAACTATAATATTATACTTATTGGGTATTATTAATTCTTCTGAAATACTGATACCACGACGATATACAAACTGAAAAAAAAGTAAATCGTGGGCTATCAATCACAGGACAGGTTCCTCTGAATGGACTAAAATACCGCCAAAATCTTTAATTTTCAAGTAAATAATCTAATAATAATTAGGAATATTAACACTTTACAATTTTAATAATAGGGTATCGAATCCTAGTCTAAAAGAAAATTTTAATAACCTCAAAAAACATATGCAAACCTATATTAAATTTAAAATTTCACCTAAAAAATTTAATAATAAATTTCTACATAAAATAAACATTTAATTACTAACCAATACATTTTAATTGCATCGTTTGTATAACCGCAATTGCTGGCACAAACTATATTAAAACTCTTATCAACTTCTAAATCCAAAATAAATTAATTTATAAAATTAAATACTGCACAAATCGTTGTTTAAACAAAAAATTTTACATGTAAAAAATAGACTAAAATTCTAAGCTTAAATAAAACTTTGAGCGAGAAGAAGAAACACTACAGACCCAATAATTGAAACTTACAACAAAATAAACTATTAAAAAAGTCTAGTATTCATTAAAAAAACTAGCTCCGCTAGGGGAGGTTGAGAATAATAGGATTTCTTCAAGGTGGGGAAACCTGAACCGAAGATGACCGTGGTGAAATTGAAAAAATTCGAACAAAAAATAGAGGTACTTAAACAAAAAAGAAGACTAGGGCAACAAGATATATACATAGAATGCGACCTCACACAAGAAGAACAGAGGTTCCAGGCAGGTATCAGGAAAGTAGCAAGAGAAAAAAAGAACAAGAAAAAAAAGACAAAAATAGGGTACAGAAAAATGGAAATAGACGGCTTCAAGTATGAATGGTCCGACAAAGAAGAAGGCAGCCTGATAAGAAAAAAAGACCAGGCCCCAAAAAACGATTAAGGATCAACATAAAACCTAACAGGATGACGAAAGTGGCTATGGAAAAGGAAATGAATAGAAACGATAAAAAGGAAAAACAGAAGCGAGGAAAAACGGTGAAGATACGTACATGGAATGTATAAAAGGAAAAGAAGAAAAAATAGTGGAAGAAAAAATAAATAAAAAAATTGAAATTCAAGGAATCACAGAAATTAAAAAGAAAGGTAAAGGAATAGAGAGAATACATAAAGGATATTGGCTAATATGGTTGGGAAGAAAAGAGAAAGAGAGAGTGAAAGAAGGAGTAGGTGTAATAATAGCACCAGCAAGGATGAAAGATATAATTATGGAAAATTTTGTAAACGTAAGAATAATGACGATAATAACAAAACTAACAAACGAAGAGACGTGGACACTAATAACAGCATATGGAGTAAATGATGATGCAAGCAAAGAACAAAAAGAAACATTTTTCAACAACCTACAAGATGAAATCGATGAAGGTAGTGAAAACCTAATAATTATGTGATAACTAAATGGAAGAGTGGGAAACAAAAATGTAGGAATAAAAAATGTCATGAGAAAAGAAGGTGAAAATGACAGAAACAATAATGGTGAGAGAATAATTGAATTATGTACAGAAAACGAACTAGTTATTACAAACACAAAATACATGCACAAAAATATACACAAATTCACAAGAGAACGACAAAGTAAGGGCAAAAAGTCAATAATAGATTACTTCCTTATAAGGAAACACAAACTCGCACTTATAAACGATGTGAAAGTAAAAAGACAAGCGGAAATTGGGAGCGACCACTACATGTTAGTGATGAATATGAAAACCCAAAGAGAAAAAACATCGGAAAAAAGAAGAAATATAGAAAAAGAAAAAATTAAAAGCTTTAAACTAAAAGAACAGGAATGCAGGAAGAAATACTAAGAGAGTAACAGATATAAAAAAAAAACAGGATAGTGGACCGAACATTTGAAGCGAAAAATAAAAGAGAAGAAAGAAGCATGGAAAATATACTTAAATAAGAAGCGACCAGAAGACTACGAAAGGTATAAGGAAAAAAGAAAATAGGTTAAAACAGAAGCAAAGAAAGCAAAAGAAGAGTCATGGATACAATTTGGAGAGAAAATAACAAGGAATTATAAAGAAAATCAAAAATTATTTTATGGAACATTAAAAAAACTAAAGAAAAAGAAAGTGTACAATATCGTGAATACAAAAGATAAAAACGGAGAAATAATTACAGAAGAAAATGAAATGTTGGAGATATGGGGACAACATTTTGAGGAACTAAAAGAGAACAGTACGAAAACAAAGGAGGCACAAACCATAGTAGCAACAAGCAAGAAATGGAAGAAATCAGCCAGAAAGAAGTGAAAGAAGCAATAAAAAAGATAAAAATAGGCAAAGCCCCAGGCAGAGATGACATAACACCCGAAATGATGAAATATTTAGGAGAAGAGGGAATTAAGAAAATAACAGAAATTTTTAACGAAATAGCCAAAAGGAAAATGATATCAAATGGCTGGAATATAGATATAATACTGCCGATCTACAAGAATGGAGACAAGCGAAACTGTAATAACTATAGAGGGATAACTCTATCACACTTTCCAGGCAAAATAATGGCAAGAATAGTAGAGAAAACAATAAGGGACAAGATTGAAAACACGTTAGAAGACACACAATGTGGATTTAGAGGAGGAAGGAGCCCCCAAGACCTATTATTCATGTTAAGACAAGTGAGTGAGAAAATAATAAATAAAAACAAGGAAATACATGTATGCTACATTGATTTGAAAAAGGAGTTTGACAAAATAAAAGGGACGATATATGGAAAGCTTTAGAAGAAAGAAGGATAGGAAGTGGAATAATAGAGGTATTAAAAGAGATGTATAAGAATAATAAAAATATAGTAAGAACAAACAACAAAGAATCAAGGGAGTTCAGAACAGAAATAGGAGTCAAACAAGGATGTGTACTCAGCCCACTACTATTTACAATTGTGCTTGACGCAGTAGTGAAAGAAGCAAAGAAAAGGATGAAGAAAGTAAAAATAGGAAACTGGAAAATGGAAGAAATCTACCTGACGGAACTAATGTTTGCAGACGATATGGCCATCTTTGCCGAATCGGAAATAAAACTACAATACAACCTAGATATACTGAACCAGGAACTGCAAAAGATTAATATGGAAATAAACACAGACAAGACAAAAAGTATGATAATATCAAGCGAAAAAAAAATACACAATATACACTTAAACGGACACAAAATAGAACAAGTGACGAGTTTCAAGTACCTGGGATCAATAATCGAACAGAATGGAAAGCTAGATAAAGAAATGAATGAAAGAATAGGAAAAATAGGAAGAGTATTCAACATAATGAAAACAACTTTTCTAGGCAAAAGAGAAATACCTAAACGCATAAAAACGGAAGTAGTAAAAAGAGTAGTCAGGCCGGCAATCTTATATGGGAGTCAAGCATGGACAGTCACGGACCAGCATAAATCGAGAATAAATGCTATAGATATGAGGTTCCTGAAAAAAAATTGAGAACAAAACAAGAAGGGACAGATTAAGAAACGAAACACATACACAAAAACTCAAGATAACACCTATATATGACAAAATGATAGAGGGTCAACTAAGATGGTTTGGACATATATGCCGTATGAGTGAAGATAGACTTACAAGAAAAATATATGAAGCGAAAACACATGGAAAAAACCAAAAAGGAAGACCGACGAAAACATGGAATGATGGGATAAGAGAAAAAGGAATAGCATGGGAAAAAATCAAACAAAAAACAGAAGACAGAAAGAAATGGAGGGAAATATGCAGAAAGCAAGAGTAAAACTACACTCGTCTTACACCTAACGGTAAATAAGGCTTATGATTAAAAAGAAGAAGAAATATGAAGATATTTTTACTCCTAACTTAATTTGATTTTTAAAATTATTTAGTGTCACAATGTCGACGAGGGAAGATTTGTTTAAATGGTACCTAACAAGGGCCATCTTGCCATTAAACAGAAAATTTAATTACCAATCTAACGATATGCATCATACACTACTTTATCTTTATATAAAATCGAGGAATAATTAATTATTTTTTTTTTTAATATTTCTGTGTAATACCTAAGCAAATAAACATAAAATATATAGGGTGATCCATTTAAAAAATCAAAGTTGCTATCATTTCCGGTGAAACCGGAAGTCGGCCATTTTGATTATACTTGTAAGTCAATTCGAAATTATGTCTAGTATCCTGGTATCAAATTTATACAGAACACTTGCTAGGATTGGCATAGCTTAGTATTGGTAAAATTTTCATAGGGTTTTGACTATAGCAATCTTAAACTGACTGTTTTAAGAGCTTTAAGACACCTTGTACACTACATACCGAGACCTTGTCCATAATAATTTTTGAACTTGCCACAAAGATATTCTTACCCCACTGTACCTTAAGTAGATTACATATACCAATATTGATAAAGAAAAGTTTTAATTGAACAAGAACTGCAGTTTTATACAGTTTATTACTACCAGATATAAATTTACGAACAATGTTGTACCATTAAATAAAATAATTGATAGTTCACTATAAATTGTAACTGAAAATATTAGATTTTAACTTGAATGCCTATATTGATACTTATATCTTATTTAATTTATAGCTTCCTCTTAAATTATTTGCTACTACACCATGTTTTACTTCCAAGTGGCGTTTTAAGCTAGCATTCATAGTAAATGTTCGTCTACAAACTGTGCAGCCGAAAGGCTTTTCACCTGTATGTTTTCGTTGGTGAATTTGGAGTGTACTGTTCCACGCAGTTTTATATTCACATACATTGCACTTCAAGACCTTTGCTTTATAGTGGAGTTGCATATGAATCTGCAAACTAGAGCTCGAAGCAGATCTAAACTCGCATATAGTGCAACGAAAATGGCCGCTGTTCGAATGAATTGTTAAGTGGTAACTCAATTTGCGCTTTCCCGTTGTTGTAAAACCACATGTGCTACAAATGAAACGATTTTTCTTTTCTGTTTCGATCTTACCTGCAGTATTATTAATTTTATTTGTGTTTTTCCTGTTGCTGGGCCAACATAAATCGCTGTTACATTTGTAAGACTTGCTCTTCGTAACATTCGTTTTAGGTTTTTTTGAGGAGGAAATTTTAGCAAACTTTTGAGGAGGTATGTTACTTTTTGGAGAATTTTGTACAAGCCGATTGTTAGCTTCTTCTACTACAATGATTTGGTCCTTATTGTTTGCTATGTTTGTCATCTTAACGCATGATTCTGGCTCTGAATCGACATCTGAAATGTATATCACATCATTCATAGCTGTGTCGTTTCTTTCTGATCTTGTATTTTGAATTTGGATGTCGTCTAGGGCATCATCCAGAAGGTTATTCAAATCTTCAACTATATTTCGATTTTTTGGCAAACAAGTTGATTCATCAAATGTGTTCGCCGCCTGTCGTGGAAAACTTAAATGGCACAGTCCTTGTGGAGATACGTTGCTAGCAACGCGTTGCATATAGTTCTGGATTTGCTTTTCCGACTGCAGGCATTGGCTTTTGAAGTCGTATGCAGCATGCAAGGCAGCAACGCATTGCGTGCAGAGCACCGGGTTGGCTATCAGCTCAAGAGACTGTAAATACAAAATAAAAATAACTTGAGCAATAAATTCTAAACATAAGTGCTAACCAGTTCAGGCACGCACGCCGAGAGCTCTTTTTTTATTTGAAATGAAGCTGTGTCATTCAACGAGATGACATTTTGGCCGTTGGTTTTAATTAAACACGTTCTACACACTAACACCATTTCTGCTTTCGTTTACTAGTTAAATCACGTTCCAAAAGTCCTAAGAGTTACAGTCACAACAGCACTAACTCACTAAGTCAATGACAAGAACAAAACAATAAAGGCGACAGGCGAAATATTTTAGCTTGCCGTGATATGTGACTGTTATTTTTAGCAGTGATAATGATATTAAGTGGGGTACACGTTGCGGCGGGTTTCACTCATTCCACTGCAACCGGTTTGATCGACCGGCAAAACTGCAGTAACTGCAGTTTATTATTATATTGAATACTGTATTCTGCATGTAACAACTCACTTGACCAGAATTTAAATTAGGGAAAGAGGGACATTCAGGGCCGGTTGCAGAAAGCAATGTTAAGTCTGGTGTTAGCTAACGTCGCGTCAAAGTGAACAAAAACGAATCAAATCTCAAATGTTTATGGCAACTAATACATTAGTAAACAACATTTGATGTCATTTTGTTCACTTTGACCCGACGTTAGCTAACACCAGACTTAACATTGCTTTCTGCAACCGGCCCTCACAAATGAGTGGGGTAGAGTATGTGTATAGCAGGAAGTCCGGGGGCAGGAGCCAGGGGCTTAGACTTTTTCCCAAACTAGGTCACCGATTTTCTACATGTTTTCTGAAAACTTTGGGATTGGGGTCCACGTGTACCACACCGAATTGCCCTTTCTTAGCCGATTTCTAATTACAACATGCTAGTTTTTATTTTCTTTTTACTTTTATGGTAGTGAGGTCCCGGGTGGCCGTAAATCGCTTATCAAACAACAAATAAAACAGCACACTTACTGTGTGCCAAACGTCAAAGTGACGTTTGTCACCTGCTTACAGCCATACACAAAATTGGAAATAAATGACATTAAAAATATTCAAATTAAGATAATTATATATTACACACTACCAAGAGAAAGAATAATTGAATGTAAGTATTTGTAGAAATCATAAAAATATGTTGTTCTTAATTGAATAGTAGATTATGCAATAAGGGAGAGAAATTGCACTGAAGCAAAATAGCATTCTCTCCGAGTTGCATATACTATTTTTTTCACGTTGCAGGAAGATTAAAAACGAAAAACCCGTTTTTTAACCGTCATTTATTGACATTTTAGTTACAATTATTTTAAAATTAGTAACCTATGGTAAATTTTAAAATTGGTGGCACTGTAAGTCATTATGACAAGAGCTCACAAATATGTCAAATTCGAGTTTAGCAGGTTAGTTTTTGCCTCAGTTTGTGTCAAAACTGACGCAAAACCTAACCTGATAACCTCGAATTTGGCATAATTGTTGTGTCAGTCATAATGAAAACTCCCTAGGGAAATTTCTGTCTTATTTAGGACCGGTTGCAGAAAGCAATGTTAAGTCTGGTGTTAGCTAACGCGACGTCAAAGTGAACAAAAACGAATCAAATCTCAAATGCTTATGGTAACTAATACATTAGTAAACAAAATTTGATGCGATTTTGTTCACTTTGACGCGATGTTAGCTAACACCAGACTTAACATTGCTTTTTGCTTTTGCGGGACTAAAGTTGGCACTTTAGTCACTTATTTCAGGGACTAAAGTAGCTCATTTTATCTCTAGGGACAGAAGTAATTACTTTAGCCCCTAGGGACTAAAGTAAAAAATGTTACCGTATCTATGGTAATCTATGGTAAATTCGGGGTTAACAGGTTAGGTTTCGCGTCAGTTTTGACATAAACTGACGCAAAACCTCATCTATTAACCTCGAATTTGACATAATTGTGAGCTCTTGTCATAATGACTTACAGTGCCACCAACTTTAAAATTTAGCAAAGGCTACTAATTTTAAAATAATTGTAACTAAAATGTCAATAAATGACGTTTAAAAAACGGGTTTTCGTTTTAAATCTTCCTGCAACGTGAAAAAAATAGTATATGCAACTCGGATAGAATGCTATTTTGCTTCAGTGCAATTTCTGACTCTCGGGCTTCGCCCTCGAGTCAGAAATTGTACCTCAGCAAAATAACGCATTTCTCTCCCTCATTGCATAATCTACTATTCTGCAACCGGCCCTTAGTCTCTAGGGAGCAAATGTTCTACTTCTGTCACAATTTTGATGCTATAGAAACGGACTTCTACTCCCGGTCGTGGAAAAACGTTTTTAAATCTCTAGTGAATTAAACTTTTTTAATTCTCTAGTGAATTAAAACGCTTTTATTCCTCTTTTGAATCATGGAGTGTTTATGAATGTTGTTATGGAGTTAATAATGTCACTTTAAATTGTCAAAATTAAATAATAGCTATTTAAGTCACAAGGAATGTAAGGACCTATTAACATTTGAGGTAGGCAAGTACACACACGATCATTGAAAATGAACAGGGTTGTGCAACACATGTAACACATTCGAAACAATGTTTCTAGAAGGCTACTATAATCGTGTTATCTAACAAGTACTTCATCTAATGCACACGGTTTCATAAAGGTAGCCCGATATTTCTGAAATTTTGCATGGGGCCATAATGTTAGTTGCATAGCCCTGTTCATTTTCAATGATCTTTTGTGTACAAGCCAAAACGAAGTCGCGGCTTGTTGCCTGCCGAAAATGTTAATAGGCGATATATTCCGAGTTATCTTATTATATTTTTCCCGCTGCTTATCGAAATTTTCCTAGATTTTTGAAAAAATTGTTTGGTTTGTCACCTGTCACCAGGATTAGTTTTCGTGAGTCGTGTTACCTGTGAGTGTCACATGTCACATAAACACTTGCAATTTCTAAACAAAATGTCTAAATCTGCATCTTGCTTTGCTAATTTTATTATCCTAGTTCCGTTCTCAAGAAAAAGCACTACTAAGGCTGTATCACTGACTTACATGATCAGCAGCGGGAAATGGCTATTTTTGTATCTAGAATGCGAAATGCTACGTTTGCGTTCAAGAATGGAATTTATTTTGCCGAGCTTTAGCGAGGCAAAATACCCATTCGAGAACGCAAAAGTATTTCGAATTCGAGATGCAAACAATGATTTTTCGAAAACTGCAATAAAACTAATATAAGAATAAAAAAATTAAATAAGGTAACTGTCAACGTTAATTGACAATTTTATATTTCATAAACAATTAATTTATGTTTGAACCACGGCCTGCTGAATTGTTTGACAAACGTCAAAGTGACGTATAAATTTAACTGACCGCAGTATCGGCAGCTTCAATTTACATGTAGTACAACATAAATTAGTTATGTTTATAATAGTTTATAATAGTTATTAGTGTTAGAAGGGTGTTTATGTGTGTTATATTAAAATTCAATTTCCGATACTTTTGAAATGTGTCAACGTGGTGGATGCAACTCACCCATGACCACAAGGCGGCAACGGGGAGCAAACAGTGCAGGTTTGACATTCCTTGGCCCAGTGGTGGACGCAGGCAGTTAAATGTAAAAGAACATAAACTTACTGACCTGTAAATCTCATCGATAATAATAATTGTACTCACCGGGGGTGGCCGCCCCCCAGGCCGCTCCGTACTCCTGACAGTGGCATCACAGTGCTGGGCCTTACATCCGTCAGCCTCAACCCTTTGGCACCTCATCGCCGCCTTCACTGGTTGAGTTAGCTGTCGGTACTTTTCGCTAATACTGCCCAATAGTAATCCACTAGATTAACTATTGTTACAACCCGTACAGAGTCGGTAATAACTCGTAGTATACTGATCTTTCACAGTACAGTAATTACCGTAAATCTTGCTAGGCTACTGCCCATTATGGAACTACGTGCTTCCGCGGACCACTGTGCGGACTTAGTGCTCCTGCGGGGTCCAACCCTTTGATTATCAAATAATCGACTAGCAGAAGCAAGAACCTCTGACGTTTATCATTTGCTGTAATTGCCAAAAATCTACCAAACATCATTCAACTAACTACGATAGTACGTACATTCTACTCTAGCTAAATTAATTCCATATCTAATAATATGCCTAGCTACGCTCGCAGCTTCGCCTCGCCTTATTGCAACTTATCACAATATAATTACTTGTTTCGCATATAATCGCTTACGCCAAGAAATAATTACGCTAAACAGCACACTTTCACTCACACGTCGCGCCTCTGTCGCAACCCCAAACGTTCTGTCCTGTTTTTAATTCCATTGCTAACCGAGCCCCCTTCGACATGGTGCATTAGTTGCACATGTTCTCCGGGTCCCTGAAACAACGGACCGCGAGCCCAATACATTCGTCAAGATTATATTACATTCCAGGGCTCAAAACATGCCAGAAATGGCAAACGTAATAATTAAACTTAAAAATAATGCGCTCTAAAACCATCAAATATTTCCATCCCTAACATTAGTATCTATTGAAATTTTAAATTACTTAATAAAAAACTAATGTAGGTTACTTAATTAATAAAATCACAAATAAGTTTCTAAAAAAACGACAAATTTTTTGACATTTATTTTATGTTCTAGAACGCTAAAGAATTTTGCATTCTAGAACATAAAAGTATTTCGCAGTTAAGTGACAAAAAAGAATCACTTTGCTTACTGAGAATTTAACGAAAATGTCAACATTGGATGACAGTTTTCGAAAAAAAATATTAGCTCAGTAGTGGAGCAATTTTTATTATAATACGTATAGTATAATACAATGATATCAGTAGGCTTCAAACTGTCAAAGTCAAATTACCGAGAAGTTGTAAACTTAAGAATGTGAAATCTTGGAAAAAATAAGATCCTCCAAAACCAAACTCGAGAAGTATAATATACAACGTGTTACTGTATTTTACACTTTTAAGTTAATAATTAGTATAGTTGCTGACTTAACCTTTTGCTTGGCAGATGACAGGACACGATTAAATTTACGTGATGTACCCATATATGTAATACTTACTATATTGCTAGCGGCTATGAGTGGGAAACTCACGGATCAAGTGAGACAGACAACCCAACTCCTAAATGTATATGGTGAGCTGTGCGCAAGCGCGTCGTCCGCCCGGTGGGGAAGTGAACCAACCAAGTTTAAAATTCGCTTCTAAAGGCGGAGTTCGAATTCTCACGCATGCGCACGAGACGCGTTATACTCGAAGTGAGACTATGTCGGCGCCGTAAAGTTTTCGGGCGCCCTACTAGCAATATATGTATAATACATATATGGATGTATCCCACTGAAATTATCATATATAATGCAACTAGTGGGTTCTTGATTATCAAATAATCATTTCTGTTTACCCGAGATATATTGTTTGGCAATTACGCGAGTCCGAAGAGCGAGCGTGATTGCCTAAAACAATATATCGAGTGGAAACAGAAATGATTTGATAATCAAGAAGACACGAGTTGCATTCGGCTAGATTATATCACGAGTCAATAAACAACGTTTGAATAGTGTATTTTAAATATTAAAAGTACAGTTAATGTGGTTGTTATGACAATTGTACTGACAGCAGGTAACGTGATGTTTGTGAAGGCGTGTGATTATCACCTATTAATCAGGAAGGTATGTGATTGTCAGTTGCTATGTACATTATCAAAAGTTAGTACATGCGTAACTATGCATTTTGCCGTTTTTCATTGGTTGATGTTAGAGGGAGTGGTATAGTCAAGGGCAATACCACAAGCAGTGGATATATTTTTGACAAATATTTTGTCGTTTCCATGTAAATTATTGCGTTTAAATTTCAAGATACAAAATCACATCAAAAATGTCACGAGCCGAAGGCGAGTGACATTTAAATGTAATTTTGTTGAGTGAAATTTGCAATAATTTCTATGGAAATGGCAAAATATTTAAAAAAAAATATATCCACTTCGAGTGGTATTTGGAACGACTATTTAACAATATTAATACATAACGATTAACTTTATTGAAAAATAATCCAACAATTAATATAATTATTCATTCTCAAAAAAATCAGCGGAATACTTCCAAAACACAGCATTTTAACATTTTTAAAACAAGCCACGCAGTTTGTTGGGGTTTAGTGTTACGTAACCTACGATATCACTAAGGACAGAACATCGTTGCTAAGCAATACTTCGCAACAAGGCTA
The DNA here is from genome assembly GCA_940337035.1 of Agriotes lineatus. Taxonomy (NCBI): domain Eukaryota; kingdom Metazoa; phylum Arthropoda; class Insecta; order Coleoptera; family Elateridae; genus Agriotes; species Agriotes lineatus. Next base: position 12,930,216 of record OW679198.1, on the reverse strand, counting down.
TTTATTTTTTGAGTACGTACATTGTTTTGTGAATATTTTGCATGGTGCCCAATATTCAGTGATATACTGCTGTTATTGGTTGAAAAAAGCAAATGTCTGCAATGTGATTGGCTTATATGTTATAGTGTTGAATAGTCATAGTAATGAAATATCTGAATCTAGTTATAGTATTCCAACCAGAAATTGGAAAGCTATTTAATAAAATCAGGCCAGCATTGAAAACAGTAAGTCACTTCGTAATTTAATTCATAAAATTACTGTTTGATTGTCATTCAGTAACACTTCGATAATAACCTTCAAA